>JABFOX010000026.1:0-26172 GCA_022817665.1 Axea sp. ZL-2020
CGAAATCAAAATGGACGTAATCAACATTAAATTTCAGTGAACAAAATTAAGTTAATTTCTCATGATGTATAAAAACAAAATTGTTAATTTAACAACCACTAATGTAAATTTTACTTTAACATAAATAAGTTTTGTTTTTACAAAGCAATTTATTTGACACTTGCAAGTCAGTCTAAGTTGTCGAATAATTTGCATTAATAAAAAAATTATTCCAAGATGAATATAAATTGTTTGCTTCCTGTAAAGAATTAAATTGTATTAAATAACTTAATATGCATCGTGGCTTGAAAAATAAACTGATGAATATTAATTACATACTTATTTTGTTTATTACACAATAAAACAATGTTTGTTTTTCCTTTTCTTCAATACACTAAAATACAACTTCAGTACATTAACAATAAAATTGCATTTATCATTTAGATTTCAAGCAAATAAATGTTGAATACAACATGCATTTTATTTATTTAGGACGGTATACGCACATAAATATGTTTGCTAAATTGGATTAACTTTTTCTTTCACGCGGCTAAATATTTGTTTATCAAAAGTCTAAATGTTTGAAAATTACGGTAAACAAAATTTAATTATTTAAATGCAGCGACATGAAAATATGTATTGTTAGAATTAATTATCATTACAAACTTACCTCATAAAAGATAATTCACGATTTGCACAAGTTCTTACGTCCTTCTTGCACATTTTTACCAATATTGCGTTTAATTTATTATATCTCTCTATGATCAATTATTTAATTAAGTGAACTTGAATTTGTTTCAATCTTCTTTCACCAGATGCAAGATTAATATGTCAAGATAAATTACATGTATAATCTCTTTCAGAAGTAATTGTATTAAATCTAACATTAAATTCAACATAAGATTTTATGAGCGAGTTTAGGAGTGGATTTAATGTTACGTTAAAATATCGCGAAAAGTAAAGTTTCTCCATTTGTGAAAAAGTGATTGATTTTCTTAACAAGTAATGTAATTCTATTGCCCAATATGCACTATACTCAATTCCAAATTTCAAAAAATTATTGTACTGGCCATTAGGTACCTAATTTCTGAACAGGTTACAAGATCACGGTTTTATTTCTTTTAATCGGACATGCATTTTAAAAAGCATCGTATACAATCTGTGGAAGTGTCAATTCGTTGCACAATGTCCTTTTAACAACTTGCCAATACATAAAAAAGTAAAATTTTCCAAACGGTCACACATCGTGACAAATACCACGTACTTGACTATTACTATTTCATCGATTGGATTGTAATTTGAATTTTTTTCATAACTGGATCAATGCCTAAACTACGAAGTGAAATACATATCATATCAGTTTAAAACTCTGTAATTTGCATTTATTATTGCACTAAATTCAAGTATCTACTGTGAAATACTAAAAATAAAACTAACAATTTCAATTAATAAATAAATGTTTAAAAACAAATACGTATTAATTTTTGCATGCCACTATTTATTATTAACTGATTAAATTTTATCAAAAATTGATTAAACCAAAACAAAATGTGTATTTTATGAAATGTTTATAGCATTAATTTATTTAGTATTATTTTTGCTTGAATAATAAACACAATTTTGACCGAATAATAAACATTTGTAAAAGCCACAGTGAAGTTACTTCGCAGACTCATATTTGAAATGCTTCGTAACGTTGTATATCCAGCTGCAGTGATGCACGCTGATTTCGCTTTTTGTATTCTCGATAAAAAAAAAAAAAAAAAAAAACAATTTTCATCCAGTAATTTTTATGCAAATTTTATTCACCGCATGCAAAATTACTTGAGGAAATGTTACATATTAACTATTATGGAACGTTCCGTCATAATTTGTCCAAATATGCTAATAAAATAAAGATTACAAAACCGTTTATTGACAAATTCCTTTATTACGGATTTTGCGCATAATCAAGCGTATAATAATAATAAATAAGCGTAAATAAGTAATCGTTCATTACTATTAACGATGCACGTTATTTGAGTCATAATTTAATTTATAAGTTATAATTGTACGTCGTGTGTCGATTTAACGCGATAAAATGTTATGTGTATAATTTATTGATCCAGTTTATGTTGATGCGATCGTATCATAATTCCTGAATTATATGTTAATGAATCATAGATTATTATTTTATAATAAACAATGCGTTTTAACTTCAAGAATTTTGCTGGCCATTAAAACTTCACGCAAGTTCATATGATTATAAACTAAATTAAACATTAATTAAGTTGATCAACGTTGCTCGTTTGATTATATATAGTTTAACTAACGTTCGCGGGATAAATTAATTAATTGAATGCATTTGTTATAAGAATCAAAAGTAAATCATACTTGATAATGATTTGATGAAGGAATGCCAATATAAAAATATTTAAAGTATTAGAATGCCAATATAAAAATATCTGAAGTATTTTGGGAGCATAATATCAGAGGAGCCGTAATTTTTATTCATTTTCTAATACTGAGCGTAATTAAAATTGTGAGCTATTTTTAGTTAATAATTATTATATTTAGACAGCTCAATGTACGTTCAATATTATACTGTTTGAAAAATATTTAATCTTCTTATTGATTAGTTTCAATTTGTCGACAGTATTTTCGTTAAATAATTTAGATGACAATTAAGAAAATCATACGATTCTGTTATTTTTGTTGTTGTTTAATTCGTATGGTAATTTATACGATTGTGAATTTTATTATGTATCGTATTTAAAAATATGATACAGTTATATTGCTTGATAAAGACAGTTGTTATTATTATAGTACTGTTCGAGTTCTAGAAGGATATCTGTTAATAATGATGTACTGAGACACGAAGCAATTAGGTTAATTTACACAACTATCCTATATAGCGAGAATGCAGTCACCATGCACTAAAAGGGACAGCGTGTTAGCCTGGAACCTAATATGCATGAGTCACTTTGCTCATGGGCTAACCAATATTTCACGATTGTACAATTTACGTATTACTTTCTTAATAAAATTTCTGTTGACTCTGTGATTTTCATTAACAAGTATAATTAATACGTTTAATGAAAAATGATTTAAATTGTTTTAAATGATAATTAAAATGATTAAGTTAAAATACGTTCGTGATTGATAATAACATTTTCTAAGGATGAATAAAATAAATTACACTTCACGTGGTAACTGTGTAGCAAAATTATAATGTATGGGGATGATAATTCTGTTAATTGAACATTTTACTATGCATTGGTTTTTATTGAATTGTTATATTTTTTAGGAGATAATTGCTAACCATACTCGTGTATGAGCTGCGCGACACAATGAAATTTTAATTCCAAAATTAAATCCAATCTTTCAAATAGTAATTCTTAATTCAACAAAAGTACGTACAATTTTAATATTTTAATATGAAAAATCGGTACACTTTTGATAATTGTTATCACCACAATTGGCAATTATGTGGTTATTATTAAGACATAGGTTTTAACAAAGTATCGCTTAGAATTTCACTGGAAGGAAGTGAACATATTGAGGTGAAACAAGAATCTAACTTAAGTATTCATGTTAAAATCTACATTAGCAAGTAAACGCTAAATCGTCTTCGACGTATTCGGATGCTTAAAATCTTGAATGTTTTCTTATTTACAGATTACAGATTTTTATCCATTTTACAGTTGCAACACATAATATCTAAAGAATATCATTTTGCATCAGGACTCTCATCAATCAGTTGTAAAATAAGAAAAATATTAATTATGCAAGTATATTTGTATTTGCAGTCGTGTTAATTACGAGCACAAATTCACTTAATATTGAAACATTATGAATAATCATAATTTGCAAGTATATCAATTTTAGGATGCTTTAAAAAGCTTTCTTTGCTTCGTACAGAATTCAGTAGAAAATG
This sequence comes from Axea sp. ZL-2020, assembly GCA_022817665.1. Taxonomy (NCBI): domain Eukaryota; kingdom Metazoa; phylum Arthropoda; class Insecta; order Hymenoptera; family Scelionidae; genus Axea; species Axea sp. ZL-2020. The sequence continues at coordinate 3,896 of JABFOX010000026.1, forward strand.
TGTTGTATTCTTTAACGAAGGATGTTTACGAGGAATATTAATTTAAGTAAATTTTTACACCAAGAATGTTTTAAAACAAGTTAGATTAAGAAATTTGTCTTCGAAAAGATTTTGCATAAAATAAAACAGCTTATTTCTATTTTTTTATGAAATATTTTCAGCATGGTGGAAATCACGTTGCATAAAAAATTACACTGACACAGTTTTCAACGTCTTAAAACCGTTCATAATCGTTCGTAGTAATAAATTAATACAAAAAGGGTAAAATTCGTTATGAAAAGTATCAGTGAGCAAATCTAAAAGTAATATTAGCGCAGTATCAGAATATCGATGAGATTTGACGCGATACTTTTTGCAATATTCCAAAGATATTCGGTAATATAATGGCACGGAATTTCAGCACGTTTACAATAGAATAAATCAATGCAGATACTTTTATAAATTAATTCGTAAGAGAGTCTCTGAGCGAAACCAAGCGATTCATTTTCAAATAAAATTTAATTTTTTCCTATTTTAAGTTTCTTTCATGTAAATTAAAATTACATTTGCAGTTTGAATTCTTTTCATTACGAACGCGGAACCAATCAAACAATTGCAAATTAGCTGATTTGTATGTGTAATTCAATAATTTTTATGAACAGTAGCGTGCAATTAAAAGGATGTAGCGCTAAGACATTTTAGAGAAACCGATGCTATTCTATTAAAACATAAAAATGCACGTGATATTTTGCATGATTCCAAGTTTTTATTTTATTGCATTCTTCGATCAAATAATGCTGCTGGTCAGCACAACAAAGATGACAATAAATCATTATTTTGATTCAAATTAATTAATGACCGCAACTTTACCTGCAGCTACTAATAAAACCGAATTAACTTTGCACGATTTTCAATTAAAAAACAGTTAAAGCTCGTGAGACGTTATATTTCCTCATTAGTTCTGAATAAAGTTTTACCTTGGCAACAAGTTTCAGTGGATCAGTCGCTTTGTAAGCCAGGTTTTCGTCTATTTAAAAATTACTAGCTAAAGCTGAACTTCTCTTTAATATATTTCAGTATTATGCAAAACTATCGCGAAATAAGATAAGAATTAATACGAGAGTAAACCTCGTGCAATGAGTCAGTTTATCTTTTGATCTTCCGAGAGAGAGAGGAAGGCAGAAAAAAGATAAGAGTCCTGAGTTAAAAGCACGAACGGTAAAAAAAGGATAAATTAAATCGAACTTTTTACAAAGCAGCTGGCATCATTCTGCAGACACGTGAAACATCACGAATCTGTAAACTGTAATCTGTAAACCACGCCAGATGCGGGTGATACGAAATTACCTGTAAAAACTTTGCGAAGCAAATTCCTTAATTTGAAACGAAAAGAACTCGTTGACAGAAAATTAAACAAGAAATTGAGTTATCTTGCAAAAAATGAGAGGATAAACAATTTATTGTGACTATAAATTGCCCTGATTTTAAATTTGTGAAACAGAGTGTCTCGTGAAAGTTAATTTCGCCAAGAAAAAAAAAGTTGGCGGAAAATGACGCATTAAAGTAGAACATGGTTCGATTGTGTTGCTGCACCGTTGAATAAGAATGGTCTTTAAAAACTGGGAATAGTAAAATTTTAGGCAGTTTTTCGAAATATTCTGAAGAGTGATTCATGGTAAATTCCAGGACACTGGGTTTCATGGCAGTAAATATATGTACAGTGCATCATCGTTGGTTAATACTCAACGATCCACCAGAAATTAGAACTTTTATCATGGTACTTTTATCTCGATTGCTTTCATTCATCAGTTGTTTCCGATTTTTTTACATGACTTTTCTTATAACAATGTTTAAAGTAATTCAACATCATTGCAACTAAAGTGAAAACAAAAAACTCAACAAACAAGGAAATTAGTTCACTGATACTTGCTTCAACGTACGATTGTTTGACGAACGAAAACAAAGAGACAAACTTTGATAATTGAGTTGAATTGAAAAAGAAAAAAGAGATGAAAAAATGAAACAATGATGTTAAGAAAGCACGTAATTGGCCAAATAAAGTAATAGTAGACAAATTGATTAAGATGACGCATTTCGGTAAGATTAGTGTCGTTCAGAAGTTTCATAATCTTAAGTATGAAGATTTTCGAGTTCCGCATAGTCAAGAGATAAGCTTGAACGAAAGTTTTACAGTGTTCGTTGGAAATCGGATGACTTATCAGCGAGTGGTAAACGAAACAGTCTTGTTGAGATAAAGACGATATTCGGCCATTCGGGAATTTCTAGTTTTCATCTCGGTACATCTTACTGTGGTAAAATATATTTAATCTTTTTAATTTGAAAACATTTTAGCGGCACTCAAATTACTAAGAAAAGCCACTCTTCTGCATTATGAAAATAAAGAAAGAAAGAAAAAAAAACGAATATTAGTTTGATGCTGAAAGAAAATTGCTCTACTTCAGAGAGACGAAAATATTTTTTATTAACAAATCTAGGCAACGTCAAATTTAACTTGTCAAATGGTTAAGAGGATTTTATTTTTCGGTAATTAGAATGCACTGATTAATGGTAATGAGCTGGTGCATATTAAGAAATTCAAATAATTCATTTCAGAGTAAAAAGTATTTGCAATTATGGACTGTTTTTGCAATTGAGTTATTATTGTTAGTTGCATTGCTGTTATCATAGCCAATTAATACAATTGACCAAATTACTTTTGTATTCAATAAATCAGGATAAGAGCAATATTTAGTTATTTTAATTCAATCGTCGTAAAGTCGAAGAAGTTGATTAGATTGAAAATTAATCGCTTGACGCATGCTTTTGAATATGTGTGTGAAAATGAAAGACAATTATTTCAGCTTCTTTTATACAGTTTGAAAAACTATTTTATAATCAACTCAGTTGGGATGAATTTTACAATACTGAAAAGTAAACGCCTTGGGGAACATTTTAGTGAAACGAACTCGATTTGTTCTCTGCGCCTTTCTAAAACAAAAATATCCTCAAGCGGTTCGAATTTGAAGCATTCGTATTTTCAGTCCATCAGCAATTTGACAATTTCAATAAAAATTTGTTGTATTTTTAATACGCATACACAGGAAAATATTTATATGATACGTGCTATAACACCACAAATAACTCTTTTGCTGACTAACCTGTATCATTTTCAAATTAAATATTATTTGAAAATTTAAAATAGAAAACTTCATTAACGTATACATTATAATATATATTATGCTTCACTTTACTTGTTTTCAAAATTAATTTAATATAAACAGTGAAAATAAATGTGTGAACTGCAGTTCCAGCTCACCGTATGTAAATCCATTATTTCGAAAATGTAACTAACATCAATAAATTTATTCTGTTTAATTATTAATAATGTTGATTTAATATGATTTAGTTAATTGAAATGTAATTTTTAGCATTCGACTTACGGTTATCGAACAAATGTTTATGCAGCAAATTACGAACCAAAATCCGTTTATGGCTGTAACAAATACGTGCAATTAAAAAGCAATCATCGCGTAAATAGCTTGTGTATGAAATTCGCTAGTTTCGGTATAATTACACAACGACATCGTACGTCTGTTCCTCTTCTTATGCAGGCAAATCGATTCAGCGCTGGCTTTCGAAATTAATTGCAGTGAAGCCACCTGCGCCACGGGGGATCCCGTTTAAAAAACGTTTCTCTCTCTCTCTCTCTCATTCATTCTCTCTCATTCTCGTTTCTGTTCTTCATCAGCCCCTTTTTCTTTATCTTTTTTTTGTTACAATTTTTTCAGACGACCTATTTTTATTAAATCTGTGAAACAAACGCGAGCAAAATTTGTTACCATATTTTTATGCTAATCAAATCCGCGCGTATGAAAATAAACGAGCGGAAAATGCAAATGTCATAACCTTATTATCTTCGCACCAGCATTCCGATTCCAGACGGCTCGAAGATGAGCTGCGAAATGTTTCTTCATTTTTGCTTTCGTTATTTGTCATGTGACCTAATGCGATCGCGTAATACAAAACATTTCTAATTTGAATGCAATTAATGAAAATGATGAATTATGTTGTTCCTTTGTTTTTATTTGTTTAATCAACAAAACGGTATTAATAACCGTCAAAAACCGTGTAAATAGAAAATTGTAAAATAGTATTTATGATATTATATAATATTTTTTTATTTTTATAAATATTTGCACGAAGAGTAAATATTTATCGACATGATGCTCAATAATTGTTATCCGCCATCTTAAGTTTATATCAAATACAAAGTCTTTAAGAAGGGAAAGTTAATCGTTGAATAAGATTAACATTATTTTAATCCGGAAATGTTTCATTGATAAACCTTCCATTCTTGAAGACCTCACATTTTTTTGAAACTAACTTGACGGATGATTTATGAAAATTATGCAAACAAGTGTGTTTTTTATTTTTTAGACAACCTCTTTGTTATAAATTATCTTGCGTTCTGTTTGAAGAAATTGCTTTACACGGCTTTAAACATAATTTAAATATAAAATGACTAGCGTGCATGTTATAAAGTTGCATTAATGTGTTCATATCATCATATTCTAAAATAAAATACGAATAATCAACTTGTACTTTACACTTAAATCAACAATAAAATATATTTATGTACAAAATATATATTATATTCATAATATATAATAATAAATTAGTGCTTATCTGCAGTATATGTTCAATTTATATTATATTATATTATGTACAATTTATATGACATATTCGAGATAAAATAAACATTTTTTTTTGTTTTACGAAGATTAAATAACGTAAATTTGTTTCACGTTACTTTAGAAGTTAATCCTGTGAATGATTTTAGTTTATTTGTTATATCTACATTGTTCAAATAGCGTTCATTATACTTCAAAATATAAAAATATATAATTTTAGATACCGGATATTTTACTGCTACATTTTTCTTAGTTCTTTTATAATTACATTTCATAGGATCATATCGTTATGAAATTTTATAATCATCTTTATTTTCAGTTGAAAGAGGAGTTGCCAAAAATGTTTAAAATTGCATTATATGTATAATAACAAAATTATTTTACTATATTTAACATTATTTAACTCTTTAATATTGAGATAAGTATGAAATTAAAATATTTATTTAAATGAACATTAATTTAATAATTTTTATTTATTGATGTAATATTGTAACATTCAATATCATAAAATCTATATTTTTCTTATTCGCACGATAAAAAGTTAATACCATACGTTGACTTTTAACGTGGTTATGACATTTAGAATCATTGATGCATTTTCATTGTTTATTGCATACTGTTGACATTTTTAGTATTCTATGTATTGTATTAAAAGATTTGGTCGAATTTTGTAAATTATGTGTCTTTATATGTATTCAGTACATAGCGTATCGGAATATAATTCTAAAAGTGTGCTGTTGAAAAAGAGTACTAGCATATATTTTTGCATTTAAAAAAGTAATTATCAGCTGTTTGGTGAAATTCAAACTTTCATATATTTATTTTAATACTTAATAATATGACAATTTCACATTTTATGTTTTCAAATGTACTAATTTGACCTGTTTTATGCCAATAAATAATCAAATATTTTCACTATTATACAAAAAACATTTTATTTTGGCATTGATAATTTAAGTGAATCTGTTTGCCTAATTTATATAATTTAATTAAACTAAAATTATTTAACATTAAAATAAAAATTATTTTGAAAATCTTTATATATCTTTTTATAATTTCCTTTTAGTTTTTCGTTCCACGATTTGCCTTTTGAACTCATCAGTAAGGCTAGGTAAATCATTGCCTTAGACGTCTAGTTGATAGTGTCGTCTAGTTCTCTTATATTATATTTTACTCAAAATGTTCTTATGAGAAAGAATTCATGATTGCTATTTTTAAAGAAACGTGCTTATTCGCTGTCAGTTAATTTGAATTAATTTAGTTTAATTCTTAATCATTTGACAATGTTAAAATTTATATTTTCAAATGTAACAATTTAGCCTGCTTTACGTCAATTAATTATACAATATTTTTACTATTGTACAAGAAACTTTTTTTTTAAGTGCTAATTACTAATGTTTGAAATTGCGTTTTTGTTACTACGAAAATTAAAATGAATAATATTAAATCACAATAAACGTTTGTATTGCATTAACAAAATTCATTATGTCAATATTAAATTAAAACATAATTAAAACACCTCCACAGATCTATGATAGATCTTATTTTATAATTTAATACTTGATTTTTGAATTAGATTTATTATATCAATAATAAAAATCACATCAGAGGTATATACTGTGTGCAGAAAAAGGAGATATTATTGATACGACAAATATTTGTCGAGTTTTAAACTGTCAAATCTTAGTTAAACTACAAAATAATAACTTTTCTGTTTTTGAATTCAAGATTCAAGCTTCAGCTTTAAGACTATTACATTTGTTCTTCATTTCCATTAATATTTCTAAGTAGCACCACATAAAAACCAGACATTTTTTAACAGAAAAATTTAGCAAATTTGTAAGCATTCACATCATTGTATAAGAATTTATGTTAATATTATTTTGTATAAAGTATTTTATTCTTCATAAAAAGTCAAAAATGAAATCGTTAAGTTCAATTTTAACAAAGTTAAATGAGTTTAAAAGAAGGTATGCACGCCTTCATTGCATCTTGCGGAATGTCATTCTAGATGTGAACTAATGTTTCACCCATTTGTTGAAGGTTTGTCGGAATTCTTCCCGAATTTCATATGCGACTCATCATAAAGGTACCAAATATGTTCAGTAAGGTTGAAATCTAAATGTATGCAAAATACAAAGTATATAATGTGTACAATATTCATGAAATCATTCAAAAAAATTTCTATTTATTTTCAAAGGCAGACCTTCCTTTGAACTCATGTAACATTGTTAAAATTGAACTTAACAACTTCCTTTTCTTTAATTTTATAGTAAATAAAATACTCTATACTTACTATATATTTTATTATTTTACACTATAAAACGTAATTTCTTCAATATATGATATAATCGTTAGTTAAATTTAGTATAACACAACACACACACACATATATATATAAGTTAGATAACAATTATCTAATACAATTAAAAGAAAAAATGTGAACAAATGTATAACTATCAACGCAAAATAAATGCTTTGATTTAAAGTTCTTTTAGAAATCTGCATGGAAAAATTTGTTGTGGCTAGACTAATGTGCAACAGTTGTAACAGATTTAGATGCAGTAAAGCTGTAGCTTTTGTAGTAGTTACCATAGACAATGCCACAATGCCATACTGTGGCTAAACTGTGGTTGTTGAACAAAATCCACAGATCAGCCATAGTACGGCTGGAATTGTAGCAAAACACAGAATGCTTGTAAGGCTTTCCGTACTTGTCAAAAATAAAATTAAATAAAAAATTACAAAGTAAAAAATACTCTCCTCAAATAAATTAGAAGCCATGTTTATGAATCCTTGGGTTAGACCATTATTTAATTTTTATAAATATTGTTTGTTATCAATGTGATTTGTTAATCAATATATAAATTTATTATTACAAATACCGAATGACATTTTCGCTCAAGTGCAAGAATGAATTTTATTTCTGACAGTTATAGCAAGGACTATTGGCATTAGGTTGTTATGTTTGTGGCAGATGGTATTTATAAGTTTTAAACAATATTTTAGACGGACATGTATATTATAATTATATGTAACAGAATAATGTACATTCTTTCTGTGCAAATATCTGTTACAAAATAAGTTACTGAAATAAACGTTAACGCTTTACTAAAATTTAACATTTCAGCTATTGATAAAATTGAATTAATAGTTAAATTAATTTTTGCTGTAGAAAGAATTCGATGTCTTTGAAAAAATCGAAATATCAACAATATTCAGGATTTTTAATAATACAAAAATATTGGTATTTACCAAAATATTAATGCATCAAAATAATTATAAAGTTATTGTAGGTATTTTACTATGTACGTAAGTAATATTAACACTGTCTTATTTCTTAACAAATAAAATAATTTCATCAATTCCTTATTTCGGAGAACTTTTGAAAAGTATTGTACAAAACAACCGCAATTTATATGAAAATAAATATAAAGATTTGCATAAATGTATTTAGCATAATTGTAAAGTATTTTCTTTCTGTGCACTTCATATGTTTTTATAAGGTAAAAGTCCATTATTTATATTTCAATGATTAACATTGACAAAAATTGAACTATTTTAAATTAACAAACATAGATTAAGGTTTGCTGTAAGTTTAATATAAATAATTTTTTGACGACAACTGTAATGACAAGAAATAATGTTTAACAATCATCATGAAAATCTCACATTAACATATGAATAAGAGAAGAATAACAAACTAAATTTTCTTGATGTTACAATTATCAGTTGTGCAAACGTATTTATAACTAATTGGTATAAAATACTCACCTATTCTGGTCGTCATACCCACCTAATCAAGTTTTAAATAACATATCAAACCGCCCTATACACTAAACACTATACTAATACATAACACTAAAAAGAAGCTATGGTTTATAATTTAGTAGACGAAGTTATTCTTCTGGCACATGAAAAATTTCATCATGAAAATATAAAATTGATAAAATATAAACTAAAAAGGAATTATTATACTACCGTATTTATTCATAAACATATTACCATCAGAATTTAAAAACTGTCCCACAACAACAGGGGAATCAATGATAACCATACTAACATGGGGAATTCCTATGTTGTATTACCCTATATAAAAGGACTGTCTAAAAATCTTTTTCAATACTTTAAAAATTTGAATATTGAAACCCTCTATAAAGTGGGTAATACATTATATTGTATTATTACTAAAGGTGGAGATAAAATTATTCCTAAATATCTACGCAATGTAGTTTACAAAATTAATTGTAAAACAGATAATTGCAATAAAAAGCTACATTGGTCAAACTAAATCTCTTTAGACAAAAATAAAAGAACTTTGTAATAATTAGAAACTAGATATTGATAAACACAACGTCGTCACCAAAAACAGATTCATTGACGACCATAAATTTTAGTGGGATAATATTAAATTATTAGATATTGAGAGTAATCTACACAAAAGAAATTCATCTGAAATGATCCATAATAAAACAATATCTTCCATTCTTAATGCACAAAGTGACACTATAAAATTACTAGTATTAAAAGTTAGTATTCAGTATCAATAGTACTTTTAGTACTATTAATTTACCATTTTTAGGAATCATACATCTTTCTCACAACAACTTTGGGCATTAGTAGAGTTAAAAATAAGCAATATGAATTCTGTTATTACATCGAAATTTCTTGATACGGGATTAATTTGGGATCCCAAACCTTAATAATATGTGTTATTATATTTATGTTTGTACTGCTATTGAAAAATTATTTATATTGTTCTAAATTAAGCTCGAGAAATATGGGACATTTTTAAAACAATATTGTTTCAAGCAATCTGAAAAAATGTACTATTCTGATTAATACTTAAAATTAAATTAGAATTTTGTAAAATTTGACATATTTTTGAACATGCTTGGATAAAAACGCTAACGTCACTGTGTGCACCAATAGTTGGTAAGCATCCAACAGTTTTTGTATAGTTCCCGATACATTTTCGGAATTTTTTGAATATTGTCAGAATAGATCAGAAATATTTAGCAGCTTTCCAAGTTATTCCGATAAAACGTGACAGAAATATCTTATTCTTCTTACCTTATTAATGACTTTAAAATTACTGGAAAGTAACCTTTTTATTAGTTTCAGATTTGTATATGATTTTTTATCAAATATTCAAATCGTTTTTGTAATTGTAGATGTATATCATTCATTATAAGCTAACATTTGTTACATTTAAGAGTATATTTATATAATCTTATCGTTATATTAAAAGCTAACAAAAATGAAATATTTTTTTAAGCGAGGAATTCTCACTTTAATATATAATTCAGAATTTTATGCTTTTTTTCAAACAGAATTTCTGCTTTTTTAGTAATATTTCTTGCCCATATAATTTATAATTTGTTTGTAATAAATTTTAGATATCGAGTTTATATTATTTATTTTACTTGTGGTGGTTGAAATAGAGATTTGGCATATTGTTATTTATAAAATATCTCGCTAAGATTGTAGTATGGTTAAGAAGTATTATTCTCTTTGAAATAAACTTTAATGATTAATTTAGTTACTTATAGCTTAAATTTAGTCTCTGTTGTATATTTTATTTGTACATTGAGGTTTTACATTTTTTATATATTTTCTTATCGTTGAATCAATTTATGATTAATAATTTGACATTTCGTGTGTTTTATTTTTATACTTTCTGTCATGAGTGATTTTGTGAAGAACGAAAGAGATTGAAGATAATCGTTTACTCGTTGTTGTCGAACAGCATCGATTGCAAAATCTCATGCATCAACGACGATAGATAATTTTGCGTCAGGTGTTGGATGCGTGAGCATTGTAGCGTTGACTAAAGCGGATTTTAAATCGGCAAATTACTTAGCGGCGCCATTTATCCAGTTGATCGGCATGTTACCTTTTATTTTCATTTTTCTAAGTAAAAGTTTATTAAGGGTTATTTGTAATTCGGCGCATCGTAGGATAAAACATCTACAGAAATGTAACATTCTCATGGAACATCTGAATGACCGTTGACGTTTGCAAAAATTTTGCAACTTGCTTTGACACACTCGAAAAGTGGCTTATTAACATATTCGTTAACACAGTAGCTGAGGTACGTGGCCCCTGATTTTTTCGAGAACGCATTTTGAAGGATTTGAAGGATTAATAATTAATCCTTACTTTGTTAAATGTTCAAATAATATTTGCAGATATTTTTCATGCTGTTTTTCGTTTCCAAAAGAAACAAGGTTGTTGTATAAATATATTGATGCAAATCCCGAACCACGTAAAACTTCGCCAATGAAACGTTGAAACGTTTGAGTGTCAGTACATAATCCGAATGGGATAAAAATGTACATGCGAAGACCGAAAGATATTGTCCTCACAATTTTTGGGATGTCGTCTTTTGTAATTAGTATTTGATGGTATACGCGTGCAAGATCAATCGTTTTACGATTGCAACCTGTTACGACAAGTAACAGGTTTGCAACGCCCAAAGGATTCCGAGCCGAAGAGGCTCGTCGAGTTCGGCTTTCATGAGTTTCCGATTTTCAAGAAAGAAACGGTGCGGTCTACAAGAACACACCTGTGCCCGGTTATATCTCATATGATGCTCTGTCGAATAGGCGATCCTTTTGTATTCGTTATTTTGATGAAACAATCCAGAAGAACTATTACTTAATGCTTAGCGATAAAAAAAAATATCGATAAAAATTGCCGATCCCAAAAAACTTGCACTCCAAGGATATAGGCTATTTAGTCTTGTGGTTATGGTGACCCTGACTTGAGATTGCAAGGGAATCCATCGTAATTTTAATCATCTCTGTGTATTTTGTATCGAGGCTTGTCATCTCACAATTGTATCTGATCTCATCTGTTATGCTTCCTAATATAAATTGTCCCTTTAATCAAATCAACCATACTTATGGAATCCTTGGAAGGAACGCTTGCACTTTTACGACCACTCGCGGAATATGCGATTTGCAATCTCGCGTATTTGACAATTACGAGAATTTATATATACCCAGATCGGGTTCATTTTAAACTTGTTCTCGCGTAATTATTGCGATCACGTCGAGGTTACCAATTTTTAATATAACAAAAATTTATTCATTTCTCATGAATTCACAGTTAAGAACAGAGGTAACAACTAAACGTCGACATAGAAAATTGCAAATATACATTTTACTGCACAAAGATGTTACTTATATCCATACTTATAAAGTGCACACATGCGTCGCACATAGCTCGAAATAAATGAAAATTTAAGCATACGGCATCCTTTGTTTCTCTTTCGCTTTCCACTGAAGGGTCATATGGAAATGATTCTGCATTCACTTGTTTTATTGTATAATACATTAGTGAAACTCAGTTCATATAAAAATGTAATGAAATAAATTATTTTGAAGTATAGCATCCTGTTGTTATAATACACTTTATAGTTAATTTAAAATGTATTTATTTTTCATAAGTATAGAATTATTGTAATTCGTGCAAAAGGTACGAATGGAAAAATAAGTGTATTTATCATATAATTATCTTCATTAATAACGTTTCATGTATTTCATTATGAAAAATGATAACAAAATGATTATCGTAAATAAATATTCATCTACACATTTATTCTTATATTGACGAATTAAAAACTATTCATACCGTATAATGCATTTATGTTGCACATGCTAAATGATTTCAATCTGTAGTCTATTTAACAAATATATATAAATATAAAGAAAATACTTATGGTTTATTTTCAAGATCAGTGATATAAACTCTGGTGAGTGCATGTTGAAGTTTATGACACGCTAGTTTGAACGATTTGAAAAGTATACTAATTATTCCGTTTTGACGTAGTTCTAAAAAAGGCAGAGTTATATCATATTAGTTGAGATGTGAACTATTTTATATGCGTTGAAATATCTTAGGATGTATATCGAGTTGCAGTAGTTTTTATAATCTTACAGGCCTTTAAAGTTTTATCTGAAGCGTAATTATGAATTCGCTTTTCTAGTGGTAAATTTGAATTCATTTATATCGTTTATACATAGGTGTACAAACATGACATATTATAAATTACGTAATTGTATACATCAAATACATTCCATGATCGACGATTTTTAATTGAGATAATTACTGCTACCCGAATCATTGCACCAATTTTATAGCTTAGTTCTCCTCCCTAAAAATGAATGATCAATAAATTTAATTATAGTATTTAACACGTGAAAATATTATTTCCGTAGATGCCATCGTATCATTAATCACAGCAATTTCCAGTCACAATACTGAAAATTCATCGTGGGGTGAGCAGTTTTTAGTTAACGAACCAAAATCTTCAGGATTTCGAGTATTTGCACGAACCGACGACTTTTCGTCAACGCCTTTATTCGCCGAATATTATATCTTAAGAAAAGCGAGCATTAAACCTTCCACGGAACTTTCCATTTCTTGTTCTCGTGACTTTTACCGGAAATATATAGTAGCTACTTTAACAACAATGCAAAAAATATTCGTTAGAATAAATTTGAAGTAATAATAATTAATTTTGAAAACAAATTTTTGCAATCGCCAATTTTTACGTTAAACTGCCCTCAGCAGTGATAATTCTAATATTTTCTCTAATAAAGAGGAATAAAATTAAATATTACTTTATTAGATGAAAAGGAAACATTAACGAGCAATTTGTTTTTCTTCTGACTCTTATTTATAACTTTATTTTGTTACGTCTCAAAATTGTATAAAAATCATTATCTGACGACGTTTCGCCCTTGGTGTAGGTCTTTCTCAATTCTAAAAGTTATAAATTATATATTAAAATAAAGGAAAGTAAATGTTATATTATTAAGTATAATTATATAGATATTATAAGTTATATGTGCAACATTTCTAACATATTTCATTTGTAAAAATTTGTTTCAGTGTTTAACATTTTTTTTTATTATTTCAACTTAACTTTAGTAATATGATTGAAAATTGTATTTTAAAAGTCGGCTGGTTTTTAAATATTATTTATATGTTCTTTAATCCTGGTGACTAAATATTGTCCAATAATGCAAAAACAAAACGTAATTAATCAAATTCAATGTAAAGACTGTGATAAACTTTATGTTGAACAAGCAGAAAGAAATTTAGGGACCAGGATTAAAGAACACATAAATAATATTAAACAACCACCTGTTCTTCACAATACAGTTTCCAATCGTATTATTGAATTTAAGCATGATATAAGTTGAACTGATGTAAAAATACTAGACAATAAAACAAATTTTTACAAACGAAATATGTTATAAATGTTGCACTTAAAATCTACTCCTAAGGCAATAAACAAACATTAAAAATATGAGTAATATTTCCATTCCAATAATTGTTACAATATGAATTTTATTAATAAATATCAATAATTAGTTTTTTCATAATATATTTATAAAAAAATGTAATATATAATTTTACTTTAATAATACGTTTTTATATTATTGTACTTAATAACATAACATTTATGTTTCTTTATTTTAATATGTTTTTATTTTAATATAATTTATAACTTTTAGACTTGAGAAAGATTTACACCAAGGCCGAAACTTTATTAGATAATAGTTTTTCTAAAAATTTGAGATGTAACAAAATTATAAATAAGAGTCAGAAGAAGCACAACTGGTCGTTAACTTTTCCTTATTATTTTTTTAAAAAACTCATTTATTAACGTTTCAACCCTATGATGTCGGTTCTAATTAAAATACTGTAAAAATATAAAAAGAAGAATATATGTAGAAAGATAAATATAATGTGCATAGATTATTATGTATAATTGTAGAATATAAGTTTTCTCAAATATGTATTTGTCTTGTACGATAAAAAAATTACATATAAAAAACAAAATTAATTGTTTCTTATTAAAACTTTAAATTAAGAAAGATTGAACTTACTCAAAAATTAGATACTCACGCGTGTCATAACTGTGTGTATTTGTAGTTATTTAATTAATTTAATTTGTAAAACAGTCAATATTTATTGATACAGTACAATACGTACATAGTCATAGTATTATATAAACTGAATTTTCAGATCACATATGTTGTGAATCAAACTATTATCACAGAAATTTGTGTATATAGATTAGTATTAGACAATGAGATATTTTTGAAATTGAATCAGTTTTCATTTGAATTGAATTTTAAAATTCTTGTATGATAGGATTGTAAATGTTAATTAACTTTTGGGTATCTGTTTGTAAATTTGTAGTATTATTGGTGTATTTAATATGAAGCATTTCTAAAACGTTTCTTTTATGAAAATTGCATTCTGTAACTAAAATTGTTATATTGTTCCATTTGATTTTATTATTATTGTATGTAATATGTTTAGATATAACATTATATAAGTTGAAAGGTATTTTAACATTTTCATGTTCATTGTAATTAGTTTTATACATAACATTTTGTTTTTCTTTTGTATTAAGAGGATCTTTTATTTTTTTAATAAAATGATTAAATTTGTTAATGATCTCGATAATATCAACATTATATGATTTAAACATATGTTTATGTTTGTTGTTAATATTATTATAATATGGTAATACTAATTTTTGTGTCATTTATATCTTGAAAATTTTTAGAATTAGATATACTATTATTATGAATTATATTGTATTTGAACTATTGTGTTCGTTATTTATTTCATCATTTCCCTGTTCAATACATTTTGTAATAAAATAATCAGGATCTTTTTTGCGTTGTAAAATATTTATAACTATTTTATATTGTTATAATGGTATTTTCTGTATTAAAATTTAATAGCTTTGTCTGTCAGATTAAATACCATTGCTCTTTTTTAATGTGTTGGTTGTTGTGATAAAAAATGTAAAATTCTACTAGAATATGTTGGTTTGCGGTATCAATTAGTTATCAATTGTTGTCTGCCATTAATAATAGTTCAATCTGGAAAATTCTGTTTTGTTTTTGTATTTCAACAGAAAGCTTTACTTTTTCATTATAATTGATAAGGTCTTGTATTTTATTATCTGAAATTATACAAAATTTGTTATCAGCATATGCGATACTTGTAGATATTACAATCTAATTTTTCTGTACACTCAATTTCAAATTCTGTCATTACAATTTCCGTAAAAAAGAGGGTCAATGGTGACCCACAGGTGAACCTTCAAGTTATTGTATGTAAATTAGTCAGAAAATGTTCTACATAAATTACAGTGAATGAAAATGCAATAATTTTTATTCTTAATTCCGCATATTTGCAATTCAATAATCAAATATATACCATTATTATATAATACAATAATAACATACCAACAAATTTCATTGTGTAATAATAATCTATAAACATACATTTCTCTAATAATATTTCGATTCACAACATATGTAATTTGAAAATTCAGTTTCTATAATATTATGATTGTGTACACATTGTACTACATGAGTAAAAATTGACAGTTTTGCAAATTAAAAAACCACAATTTCACATAGTTATGACAAATGTGAGATTCTGATTTTTGAGTAAGTTCAATCGTTCTTAATGTAAAATTTACAATTTTAATAAGAAGCGATTAATATTGCTTTTTATATGAAATTTGTTCATTATACAAGACAAATACATATTTGAGAAAACTTATATTCTAAAATTACACCTAGTACTGTACTTATTATATTTACCCTTCTACACAGAATTTTTATTCTTATTTTTGTATTTTTACAGTATTTTGATTAAATCAGAGACCATTGTGTCGAAACGTTAATAAATGAATTTTTTTAAAAAAACAAAACTAGTAATTTATTCATAAATTACAAATTGTCAGTCTTATTATTCGTTGAATTGATTTAATATTATTATAATAATTAATAAATTGATACTAACGTTAATAATTAAATATCTTATACAATTACGATACAATTTCTGATGTTAATAAAAAATTATAAATATAACTGTAATTGGGAAAACGAGTAACATTTTGTTTAACATTTTTATTCGTAATATAAATTCTCGAAAGTTACGAGGTTTGAAAAAATGCGGGTACCTTCTTCACGATGGGAAGCCATCTTCAGCGAAGTGCGCGATCGTTTTTCCGAAACCATTGAATTCCTTTTAATTTATTGGCGAATAAGAATGCAAGAAATTTCGCTGAAAACAAATCGTCGTTCCATAGTAGAGCGGGATTTTACGGATCACGAATTTCGTGGCTCACTCTTTATATGTATGAAGACTCTAAGATACGTTATTCTTGCTTTTATCCTCGAACATGTGATATAATTCAATCCTCAATTATAGGTAAAACGAATTTACCCGGTGACTCAATTTATCTTGAAGTTGATTCGAAAAATTGATACCGTTGAAAAATGACAAGTAATTGTCGACGGAGGCGCGTCGGTAAAGCTGGAATTGAAGAAGATCGAATGAACAACGTAATAATTTACGACGGTAATACTTGATGTCGCGAAATAAGATATCTTCAGCACAATGTAACGTGTAGATGTGATATTAATAGAAGATTTATACGGCGTGGCATTAATGTTGTGACAAGTCGGTACTTGATAACCGGTACGCTCAACCTGAAATACCACGAGCACTCGTCATCGTCACCTTTTCCGTTTCTCCCTTCATTCTTTTCGAAACACGGACGCAAACCTTTCTTCAGCACTTAGCTACAGGATTTGACAGGTGAATGATGAATAATCTGCTTATCGCGCCACTATTCTGTTATCCATTTAAGAACACTTCTCTTTTTCTATGCCGTCGCTATAGAACAAGTATTGAACAAGAACTTCCGTTGCCATCAAATTGGGAAGAAACCATTTGATCCTTCGAAATATCAATGCCTTCGAACTGATGTTCGAATCCTTCGAAATGTTTCAGTCAAGAAAGTATTCATTCATAAAAAATAGTTCATTAAGGATATATAATATGTAAATAACTCAGCGCCTGTAAGAGATAAATTATTTCTTTACAATAAAATGATAAAGGAAACATTATTTTTCATTGTCACTGAAATTCTTATCACGTTAACCGTCTTGTGACAAAATATCATCGTCTTATTGAAATTTCCATATTTTTACTAAATGAAGCTCTTAATAAGAACCTACGAAAGAAATACAGTCGTATTATTATACACGGCAATAATTTTTTTATTCGTTTTGGCAATGAATTGGTACAAATTAACACAATTATTGAATTATTCAAAATAAAAGGGAACGAGGGCTTTATTCAGAATACAATTTAGCGCTATGTAATTAGAGACTCCGAGATACATGAAACTAATTCACTTCCTTCAATTTTGCCAACTAGTCAACTTTCACTTCGAATCCTTCAATTACATTTCGATTTATGATTTGTCCAAGCTGTAATTGCAACGTCGGCTTGACTTTTTTGTATGTACGTGCCACTTCGTACAACGATGATTCGGTTCTCTCTGTTCTCTTTTCTCGCTTTCTCTATCCTATTCCGAAACAAGCCTGTTTCAATGCCATCGAACGAAATGAATAACGCAAGCAGTACTGCAAAACTACACGTAATATTTAGCGTTTTCCAATACGAAATATACACAAGCTCGTTATATTACCAAAGTTGCACACCTTTTACATTACATTTTATAAAAATATATTGTTATTTGTGATCGCGTTACGAGCTGTTCTTAATGTTTATTTTTTTCCTGTTCATCTTATTAAATAGAACTTTCATATAGTTCATAATCTTCGATTCATTTTATTTTTCTCTCTTCGAAACGATAATTTTTAAATCACACATTCTTCTGAAAAGAATTTCTATTGTATAACAAAGTAAATATATTTACATATATATATATCTTATATTAATATATTTGCCTTAATCTTTTAACGTATTTTTCAGTGTTCTTTATGTAAAACAGATCGTAAATCAGATTGCATTAAATTAAAATTAATTTTGATTTTAATTCGCGTTTCAAATATTTGTAATGATTAAATGGAATAGATGAGTAATTTATGAAATGGCTGGAAAAATGTGTATATCGTAAGTAATTTATACATGGGTAATTACTTATTCGTTGCGTTCAAGGATGAAACATCATTACACTTTCAATGTAATTTATCATTGCTGATGTATTAATTGTATTCCTGTACAGAGTTTGTGTTAACGTATCTAAAATATGTGTATTTGCATTGATTTTTTGTTGAATGAAAAAAATTATGTCATATTTACACTGCATAATAGTTCTCAGCTTATTGCTTTAATAGATTAATGTTTTAACAGATTAAATTAGCGTTTGAAGTGTTATAATTGTAACAGTTACTGTTACGTGTTAAGTTCAATTGTATCGCTATAATTACCAATTATTATATACAATGAAAATAAAGCAGTTAAATAATAATTAGTTTTCTTTTCAATTTAAATGGTTCATTCATTATTTTTGATTTAGTGCTTACATTTCAAATACAAAGGTGGACTTAAAAGTAACGCACAGTAATTTTGTTCTGTATTGGTACAGCAGCTGGTATGTTGGAATATCATCAAGATATAGTTCGTAGATTTCATTAAAGACGTTATTTTTTTCACGTGTAGTTCCAGCGAGGGAAGAGTGAACAATGCAAGAAAAATGGCACGCATGTTACTGTTGTCTACTTGTAAAAGACTATGCTTAGTGCGTATTTTGTGGGTGAGTGAAATTGCCTGATTGAAATAAAAAGTCAAGAGTGCACACCACATGGAGACACGGTTACGATTTATATCGTCGTCCCCATACAGACTACATATTTACCTGTGAATAATACTAATCTTAAATGAAAAAATTCATCGCTGTCAAACGATTTGTGTTTATATTTGAAGTGGAATTTGGAATTATAGTTACCAATATTGGTTTTTCTTTATGATCCAGCTCGTATATAATTCTGTCAATATTTCAAATAACCCCGAACTTATAATATAAAACTATGTAGTATAAATGTAACATTTATATTATATGGTAATTATTTTTCTCCAGTCACTCTGCTCTTATTTCTTTGATACATATTCGTACATCTCTATATTAATACTTGCTATTTCAAAATAAATTTATTTATTTTAATGCTTAATAAAACTTGGCAATAAATTAATAGAGTACTTATTTTGATTACACTGAAAAATTGTGAAACTTTCAAAGGACAGATATTCTTGGAGCAGAAAAATAAGTATAATGATTGTAAAGTTTATAAGTTATGATTGAAAGCAAAAGTTAACAGAAGCATGCCGTTATTACGAACGTTCGTCCCCTAATAAAGAAAGTTCCTTTTTGTACAAAGTCTGTACGGTGGGAGGCCATTTTCGACGTAGTATTGCAAGTCGTATACGGATATCGAGCTCATCCGTGTTCTTCAGACTCTTGGCCAGGCATCAGAAAAGTCGAGAAACGTAAGCTTCGTTTTGGCAAGTGTATCGATCACTCGATATCATTGTTCGTAGCCTATAAAACCAAGTTTGTTTGCACTGAGATTTCTTTTGGCTTGAGAGGTGGCGATCGGCCAGAATGAAAAATCCAAAAGCCCATTGAAACATGAATACCATCTATATCATTTATTATATGAGTATTTATCACTCGCGCAACTTTCCGCGTCAAATCAAAAGCTTTTCACGGTATCTTCTTTTAAACGAGTCAGATCAGTTTCGCAATTTTTCTTATCGCTTGCAATTCATGTTTATATTTTCAATATTGGACAATTTCTTGAAAAGAAATGTTAGAAATAATCTGAATCATCAATTGAACAACAATTTTGACTTTGTTTTTATAAAGCTTATAATTAATATTTATAATAAATGACATATTTTACTTAAATTATTTCATTTTTTTTTCGCTAAATTTTCTATTTTAATAAAACAGTTATATATCTTTTCAAATAATTTATTTTAATTTGTATTATACAATTCTATATCAAGATTGTGTAAACACTATTAATTTCTTATTTGACTTATGTACCAACAAAGTTATAATTTTAGCCATATGTTTCATAATTGTTTTATTTAATACGAGTAATTATTTCTTTTAATATTTTTGTTCACGTGTTTCGTATATTCCATGAATCATATTAACAGAAATCACATAATTCGAGGTATAGAATATACCTTATTACATATTTGTTTCATTAAACATATGATATATCAAATGTCAGTAATCAAGTGTCGTAATATTCATACGAAAAATCATGTTTTACTTTTTCTCTGTCATAAATAACAGTTTTGAAATGTGCCATTTTTCCCTAAAATTTCGATTTAAAAGCTGTCATTTCAAACTATTATTAATATTTTTATTTTATTTTAATGCAATACAAAAAACGGATTACATCAAAGTTTGCAATATTTGTACAGAATGTTACATGTAAAAATACTAAACGCGTAAAAATATATAATTAAACTGTACTATTATTAGTGGTAAAATAACTCATTTTTAAGTCCATAAGTTCAAAATATTTTAAAAAAGTAATTCTTTATTTAACATTATAAATTATTAATTTAATACATTAAAATCATTCCTTTTTTCTACGTCTACTTTATTTTAAATCAAACTAAATCAATTAAATTGTTATATTAAAATATATTGTTATTTTTATTATGTACAAAACATTAAAAAAAGACATAGACATTTGCTTTATGATTATTAGAATTTCATTTTAAATAAAATTTTTACAATTACCGATTACTTAGTTGACGATTTTCTTATAAAGAATGATGCTTTTAACAATTATTTTTGATGAAGAAAAAAAAATCATATTCTTGTTTTATTTATACAAACAATTATGCATGAAAGATACGAAATATAATTTTTCGTTGCAAATAAATATTTTTGAAAATGTCATTAAATAACACTAAACACTACTGATTATCAAATTATTTTTTTATCGATAGTCAAGAAACCAGTTTAGGAGATTTTTTAGTTTATTATATTATTTTAATTATATATTATTTATATATATTCTTTATTATTATATATATTATAAATGGGTGTAAATTTAATAAAGTTTATTTCCGGAATGAAGTCCCATTACTCCCTTTAATAATGTTAAAATTACGAAATTTATTTGTTCTACTGAATAAGGCATTATGATTCGTTTATTCTTTTAATAATTTATAAACATAAATTTACTGTGATGTTTAGATATAAACATTTAATTTTTTTACTATTAAAGATAGATATGAAAGTATAACAAATTTCAATAAATCTGTTGACTTTAGTTGACTGAAAAGTTCTTCTACATTTTCATCTTCATAAAACTTATTCAATGATTGAAATTAATCATTTTTTTGTATACACTTAAGAAATCATTTTATCTAAAGTCGTTCATCATTTCGATGTTAAATTAAAAAGAATTCTAAAGATATAAATATAAAAAGATTCATGTAAAGTATTCATGTAAAAAATATATATTGTTCTTTTTATTTCTTATTCTATATGTTCATATTATACTCACAGAATTAAAATCTGATATAATAAGATAATTATACAAGAAAAATTTGATAAACGTTGCATATTCTATTTGCGTTATATGTTGTTTACAAGGAGTAAGGTCATGGAAAGCATTCAATTGAACACTTGAAACAAAATACATTCACCACGTTACATTAATTATATAGTATACAATCGTTTATTTGGTTGGTTTGATACGAATTTCATTC
>JABFOX010000027.1:0-26119 GCA_022817665.1 Axea sp. ZL-2020
GTTTTAAGGAAAACTAAAAAAAAAAAGTTATGTAAACATCCTGTTTTTCATGGCATACTCTTCATAAAAAAATAATCTGTTTAAGTTGAAAAAAATTTTACAATTAAAGATGCGTGTTACAAAATTGCCACAGTATGGAACTATGCAATTTAAAGAATGCTTGAAACAAATTGCTGAATATTACTATTGAATGGTTAAACAATTATCAGAATACTGAAGCTATATAGTCCATATGGAAGAATTTTATGAAGTATGGTTAAAATTGAATAACTCTGATAGTATAACAGTTTATTAAAAACTCATACATTCTCAATGTATGAGAAATCAGTTATCAAAGATTCTTGGCAGATTACTTATAAAAAAATTCTTTTAATACATCTTTATCAGATGAAACTGAGCAAGTAATTAATACCGCAAGATCTTACCGTTGTTACATTAAATTTGATTAGGTTATTTTTTACATCAAATTTGATGTGTTATTTTTTAATTATAAATTGTAATATATTTGTTTTACTTTAATTATAGTTTAATTGGTGTATATGTGAAACAATTAGTTCAAAAAATTAAACGTACTTTGATTACTTTATATTATTTATATAATTTTTGTATTATTTTACATAATAATTTCCTATAAAATTAAATAGAGTAAAAAAGAATCTATTAGATATGTTTCAATAAAAATACTTTTCATTGTAAATTATGAAAAATATTACTATAAATTAATTTACTTTTCATCATTGAATAACTAATTTTTTACATAATTATAAATTAATTGATTAATTAATACATATTTGAAATTCTAATATTTTATTAGTGTTATAATAAATGATGTATACTTTCTGTAGGGCAATGTAAGAGTGCGTTATAAAAAAGTAAATGTAAATTTGTACTAAAGAGCAGTGAGGATAATCCTTATTGTACAGCTTATTTCATTCACAAAACCATAAGCTATACAATAAGATGACTAATTCATTTTATAATATATACATCTTAAATGAATTTTCTATAAAGAATTCATCTTTATTTATTTTATTTTTGTCTTTTCTCTTATATATTTAATGTTTTCATTTAAATTACCTGCGTGGTCGTTGTCCTCCAACACCTCGAGAGGGATGTGGTATCCGTCTAACATTGCTGTGTCTACTGGAAACTGATTCATCCAGAAAAGAAATCAGGTCCCTTGGTCCACTACGATGCTCAAGTGTCAAATGCCCAGCAAGATCATCGATGGTTAAATTTGGATCAGGTCCGGGTAACCATGCACATAGTGGACAACACTGCATCAAGGTTTATATTTAATTTAAATTCATAAAGAATAAATACATTTTATATAAATGTCTAAAATATAAGAGGAAAACACATCATTATATAAATTTGTATTTCTTTTTAACTCAAAAATATAATACATTATAATTTTAATTAACACTAACTGTATAATATATATGTCGCAAAACAGAATCTGAATAAACTAATAAGTCGTTTCTAGAATCAAGAAAACTAAAATATGTAGTTTATATTTCGTATATTTAAATTCACCTTTCATTACCATTAATAGAAAATCAAATGTATATATTTAAATGTACTTAAAGGATTTAGTTTCTTTTCAATTTATCATGTTATTAAAAAATAATACGTTTAATAAAAGCAATCATTAATTTCTGAAAAATATAATTGATTATCTGAATAAATATTTTAATGTATCAGGTTGATAAAAAATGACATCTAATTTTACTATTTATTTCAAGAACAAATATTATTAAACATTTAATTTAAATGCAAACAAATTAGAAAATTGATTTTTTTCTATTAAAATTAATTCATTTATACCACAATTAATTATATTGCACATTGTATACTCATGAGCAGGCCCGAATTTAAGGTGATTGGTGCAATTGGGCTCAATCGGCCTCCGCACTTGAAAGAGCCCTGCATCAGCACCAAAATTAACAAAAAGTCTGTTTTCGAAATCTTAAGCAAATTGCTTTTGACGATAAAGGATAAATTGTGTATTATTTAGATAATTAAAAATATATTTATTTTAAGTTCACATTGATGGATGAGATTTATTATTGTGTTTATTATAATATATATACATTATAATATAGAAAATGGATACCCATAAGTGTCGTTTTCGATTAGCGTTTAATTAATTGAATAGTACTTCTTCCAATTAATTATTCTTCTCTCTCAATTATTCTATTCTATATGCGCCTTACTCGGCGCACTCACATTCATTTTTTGGCATTAGTCATTGTTGCGCTGCGCTCGTTATTAATTAGATGTAGCTACTATTAAATGTCAATTATTTATTGCATTTGCAGTTCTCTATTCTTCTAATCATTTAAATTATTAGTGTCGTATTTTGTGACTACAATTACTATTTATTATTGTTAATGTTAATGTTACAGTTATTATTAGAGGGCCCCACAAAAAAAATCCAATCGGTCTCTGCACTTATTGGATTCGAGCCTGCTCATGAGGCAATTATAAAGTTTTATGTTCTATTAATTATATTTTTTTATTCAGTTTTTAATTGTTTAATCAAAGGATTTCAAATTATTATTACAAAGGTTACCAGATCAATTGTTTGTTTAATAGAATTAATTTTCTAAAAACAAAAATGTATGATTTCCCAAAACGTTTGTTGAGAACAGTGGTAAAAGCTTTATCTACCAGTCCTTGAATTTGTGTAAAAGAAAATTCTCGAGTTTATTTATTTATAAATTTAAGCGTTTGTTTTAATTGCTATGGAACATTTCAAATCAAAATAAGACGAAACTAACTATAATATTGTGTATATATATAATATTGCATGAATTAGGATATTGTTTGAATTAAGATTTACAAACAAATATGTGTTTTATTATCATGTATACCATCAGAATATCTTGTATAGCCTGTTTTAAGAATGTTGACTCTGGTTTTCTTGTAATAATCTAGTATTTCATACATCTAAATAGTTTATTTATATCATATTTAAAATTAGGTGCAAATTACTTTTAAGGATTCTCATAACTTACTTTATGGAATGTTTTATCATATATATTTATCACTACAACTCAAAATAAATTCTAAAAAATCAAAAAAGCTTAATATCCATTTAAAGAACTTTAACTCCGTTTTGAATTACCCAATTAAATTACACATGTTAACAAGCATTTTAAAAGTACTAAGTAAAAGATACTATTAATAACCTTGTAAAAGTAATATAATTATAAAAAGGATTAATACAAAATTAAGTGTTATATTACAGTAAATTATAAACAGAAGTAAGTATTCATTTGACATATATTGTTATCATAAAATATAATACAAAAAAAGAATCTTTCAAATGCAAAACCAACACTGTGTACATATGTGCCACTCATGCAGTGTATAATTACATAATTATTAAAAACTAATAAATATATTTATTTGTATTCAACTAAATAGTTTACTTATTGAACTTACAACTTGAGTAGTTGCATCTGGGTGATCTGCAGAGACATGTTCTTGTAATGTTGTTTCTGTGAACCCCATTTTTCCACAATAAGGACAGGTTAACGATTGAGGTTGTTCCACGCTAACACTTTCTCCTCCGTAATACAATTCTTTAAAAAATTTCATAAATGTCAATTAAAAAATCATTAATGCATATACTGTTACACAAAATATTTTTATAAGTATATAATGTTAGATTAATGTTAAATTTTAATAAATAATTAATACAGATGATAAAATTATTCAAAATTATCAACCAAAACTTCAAGATTTGAACATTTGTTCAATGTTCAAGCATTTGAACATTTTATTACAATGTAATAATGCAGTTCAATATCTTGATTTAATCAGTGAGGAATGTATTTATAATATAAACTATGTATGCCAAATGTTTTTCAAGTTTATGAATCAGACTTTAATGTCTAAAAATAACGATACAGAACAAAGACATGACTTAATTTTAGTTTTTATTATTTTTATCTGTTACTTTGTAAAAATAAAATGTGTTTCCCAAGTTTAAAAGAAATTAATTTTAAAAATATCATGTTGATAGTAAAAAATATAATGTTTACCAAAATCGGGTCGTGTAAGAATACATTGCATTGGATGATCAGAAAGATGTTGGGAAGTGCTAGCTCCAGCATCATAACAACTAGCACATAAGTCATAGTCATAGCATATAAGGCATTTATACCTGCGATCTCGAAAATTTCCCTTTGTGCAGGAATCACAGCTTACCCCTGAATATTTAGTATAAATTAAACACATGAGTATAAATTATTAAATAAGCACTTTAATCAACTATTTTTGTGTTTAATCTATCAATAATATTAATACAATTTACACAAATGAAAAGTAAAATATAAAAATAATAAATTTTATTTTATAAAATAATTAAATATAATATATGTATGTATAATACTATAGTACTTAACTAATATCAAAGTAAAAAAAAATGTATTATTAAATTATTAATATATTTTAAAATGTTCAAAATGTCTTAATTCAGATTTACATGAATATTTATCACACACTGAAATAAAAATGACGTGAATTACTTTATTATTAAAATGACATATTTGAAATAGCACGTTATATTTAAAATATTAAAAATTATACAATATTTTTGTTTCAACCAAAAATCATTGCATTATACATAAATCAAGTTTCTTTTTTATTAAATATATTATTAATTTCTGTAATAACAATGATTATAACATTTCTAAAATTGTATTATAAAATAAATTAAAAGTACTGCTTATGTAAATAAAAAATTAAACTTACTTAATCCAATAACACTTAAAAGTGTCTGGAATGAATAAGTCAAATGGTACGAAACATGCACATATAAATACAAGTCCAATGGTTTAAAAAAACGGGAAATATTTCTTGAAATTTTAGAAAATTCTTGGAAAATACCAAAAAGCATTTCGTCAAGTGTGGTTGTGCGTGAAACGAGGTAAGGTCGCAGGGAAGGAGGGGAGGGAAAAGTTAGGACAGAGGTCAGCTGATTGACCGATGACAACTCGGACAGGACATTTTAGCGCCTATGAAATTTTCCCCGTGGTTAACAGAGGCTATGAAAAATCAGTTCCTCAATAAAGCGTGGCGTTCTAGACCGCCAGTCAGGCTGAAAATGCGCACAAATTAACGCGAAAATTCGGCCTGAGTGCTGCCATCTGGCCCCTTGACATTCGCATTTGGGGGACAAATTTGATAAAAATTTGACTAGAGGTCCAAAAGAAGGAATTTTTTCGTTCGTAACCTCGTTGCAGAACATGCTTCGGATATTCTAAAAGTCATTCGGAAACGACAAAAATCGCGCAACGGAACACCTGATCGTCCCCAAGGAGCTACGGGATACGTACCATCATGTCCGTTCAGATTCATTTTCCGTTTCGAATCTCATATACAACGTCACGCGGCTGCTAGCGATCCCTCGCAGCGCGAACTCAATGCAGGATTGTGACCACGGGCAGTTCACTTCAATTTAGCTTGGCGGCTGCGACCACGAAAACATTCAACGGTTCAAAACAAAAATTCCACTCGTTACGATTTTCAGCGTAAAACCTAACCCAACTAGGCTACCATGACGTGAGTGTGACGTCACGATAGAAGCCAGAACGATTGTGAGTTAGAACACGTCGCAAACGCCGTGCACTCTCGCGGTTAAAATGTGATACGCGACATTCGCACAATTGGTCGTTCCAAACTGGGTAGGGTGGTGCGCGATTCAAAGCTCAACGACTGATTCTTTCTAAACGAAGACGTGACGGGGAGAGGTAGAAAAACAGG
Source organism: Axea sp. ZL-2020 (assembly GCA_022817665.1). Lineage (NCBI taxonomy): Eukaryota > Metazoa > Arthropoda > Insecta > Hymenoptera > Scelionidae > Axea > Axea sp. ZL-2020. The sequence continues at coordinate 5,776 of JABFOX010000027.1, forward strand.
TTCAGAGTTATTTTGAATTGATACGTAATTTATAATTAAAATAATAGTGAATTTAAATTCGAGTAATTTATTAATCATCAAGTAGTATATTAATATATTTCTGATTTGCTTCGAATAACTTTTACTTTTTCTTGTTGCACATTTGGGAAAAACACGAAGAAATTTTATTTTTGCAAAGTGACTTTAATTTATACGACAACGTTTTTGCAAAATTGCAGAAGTGCTAATTACGACCTCTTTGGTTCCTTTAATTCTAAAATATTATTTAACATTGACTACTGATAAAAAGTTTTTTTTTTTAATATTTTTGGTAGACTTTTAGAGTTTAACTAATGTTCGTATAAAAAGTGCACAATAGACTGAATCTGCAATACATAAAATATGTATTTTACGCTAGTTCCACTTAATTCTAGATGCTCGTTGAAAAAATGAATAAAAGAAAACAAAATTTCTAAACACCCTGTAAACTCTTCATAACGTTAATTTTTTGAGGTCATTATCTCAATACAATTTATGTCAGAAATATTTTGTACATCACGAATTCATTTGAATAAAAATTGCTCTTTTTTATTGTTTTATTTATAGTTAAAACCTTAGTAAACAAATATTTTAGTAATCCATTAAAAATTTTAAAATAATTTATTTAAAGCAAATTATTGAGAATTATGTAGTTTAGCATATTTATATTGATTTGTTGAACTGTATATGACATAATTTATTAATTAAAGTTGACAATTTTATTTTAATCAAATATAAATTATCACTTCATTGTTTAAGCATATGTAAATAATTAATCAATTATTATTAATAATGAATATAATCAATAACTATATTATATATTGCAATAGAACTTTTTAAAAAAATGCAACAAAATTGGAAATAATCATATTAATTTCTATAGATATTTGTCAGCTGAGAAAGTAAAAATGAACCTAATATATATATAAATCTCTTACTGACAAGTAACTTTGAATTGTTCATAACTAAATAATATAAACAAATACGGAATAATTTGTTTTGAAGTTTAGATCTGGTTATATCTTTTGTCTATTAATGTTATATCAAATCATATATTATATATTAACTTTAAAATACAATTATTAATACAAAACATTTATAAAAAAGTAAAAATTAAGAAATGAAACACAATTAAATCTTTTATAATTAAAAGATACAGTTACAGATGATATTTATCTAATTTGAATTCAGAAATAACATTTAAATTATGTTTTTTTTAATTGTCTTATTTTTAATATATTTTCTATCTAAAGATTTATTATTTTAAATATTCATTTCAATAATAATAAATTATTTTCATAAAATAACACTAATATATAATTGAATTTATCGATAAATGCCAAAAGAAAGTAACGCCATCTGGATTATACATTAATGAATGTCTACTTTTCCTTGAAGTCACTGGAAGTCACTGTGTAACTGTGTAATTCAAGAGTTTAGTATTGTATTAAGAGAAAGAGAGGGAAAAGAACTGATATAAAACCAGCTCTCACGATCTTACTATTGTCATAAACAGTTCAGTCTATGCGGAACTCTTTGTGGATGCGTGGTAGTTTTATTACTATTTTCTTATAAAATATTTAAACAATGACAACTCCTGGTCGTGTAATTATTTATGGTGGCAAAGGAGCTCTGGGCTCTGCTTGCGTATCGCACTTCAAATCCAAAAATTGGGTAAAATATTTTTCATTAATATTTTTATGTAAAATAAAAAATCGATTATCCGGCTACTTGTTGATTTTCAGTGAAATAATACATTCATGAAGCATATTCATTACTTTTAAGTAAATTGAAGTGTTAAAATATAATATTCTATGTTTAAATATTTTTATTGTACATGAAAATAAATAAGAATTTATAAACAAGAGTATAAATTTAGATATTGTTCAATTTATATTTTAATTTATTTTTAATTTAAATATTGATGTAAATTATGTCTTAATTATAGTATTGAATATAAAAACTCGTATTATTAATCAGTCTTGTGATTTTATATATCAAGGATAAAATTGTCAAGAAATGTTACTACCATCTATAAGACTGGACCAAGGTTATAGTCTTTATTCAAGTAGAAACCTTTCACATTTTTATCTTTTTATCATTCACACTTCAATATGTTGGTGGAAATTAAATACATATGCATTCATCGTAGAACAACTTATAATTATGAATGAATATTTATACTTCCATGCATACTCTAACTATAACAATTTATTAATTGCTACTTCAATATAGTTTATAAATTTACCATACATTTATAACAAAGTTATGATAACAGTTCATATTTTTTATATTTAATTTGTTATTTTTTATAAAATTAATTTATTCATCTCTTTTTAGTGGGTCGGTAATATTGATATGAAAAAAAATGATCAAGCTGATGAAAATATTCTGGTAAAAGTTGAAGATCAATGGCAAACTCAGGTAGTACTATTTTATTATTATTATTGTAAATAGCATGAACATTAATATTTCTTTACTGTGTGTTTTTTTTTTATACTTTTTTATAAATTATCACTAAACCAATTAAACTTTGCTTGTTGTGCAAGAACAGACAGTCAAAATATTTAACTAAATTTATCAATTCAATGATTATGTTTTATATTTATCCTTGTGGAATTTTGAACAAGAATATTTATTACATTACCATTTTATTGCAATAATTTATTTTCAATATAATACTTTTTTTAGGAAACTTCTATTTTAAATGAAATAAAAAATGTCCTTAAAGAAGAAAAAGTAGATGGAATAATATGCGTTGCTGGGGGTTGGGCTGGTGGAAATGCAGCTAATGAAAATTTTGTTAAAAATTGTGATTTAATGTGGAAACAAAGCGTTTGGTCATCTATTATTGCTGCTAGTATTGCTGCTCATTATTTAAAGGAAAATGGATTCTTGACACTTACAGGGGCAAAGGCAGCTTTAGAAGGAACTCCAGGTTTTGAAGAAAGAATTAATTTAATTGACAACTTTTTAGTTACTATGATAAAAGCAGTTACTTTTAATATGTAATCTTACATATATGGTATTAAATGTACAAAAAAATTATTTTATCTAATGATATTATTTTTAAAAGTACTGTCTTATACAATTATTTTCAGTATGTAATTCATTTCCAGATAAAATAATTAACTTTATACAATATCCAATAGCAATAATAGTAGTCAGATGTTAGTTTAAAAAATAAAAAAAAAATAAAAAAAAAAAACAAGTTTATTATCTATTTCTCAATATAAGAATATATTTTTATGTTTAGATAAATAAAATGAATGTTTAATATCAAAATATTACATGATTTAAAAATCACCCAATTGATAAATACTAATGAATATCATAGGAGTCTTTTTTAGTATTTATGTAATTTATTTTAGTAGTTGGGTTCTTTTACAAGCCTTTTAAACATTCTGAAATATTTCTTTGTGTAAATGCATATAAATCTGATAGTGTGTAAATGGATATTTAATGTAATATAATACTCTATTAATACTGTCAATAGTAAGCATTTTAAATTAGATATCGATTTACATACCATTAAGTATATACAGATTTTTATATTTTAGAGCTATAAAAATTAATGCAAAAATGAACAAAATATTAAAATTATATTGTATCTTTTAAAAATGTTTATATTTCTATCGAATAATTTTTGTATTAATGATTGATAATTATCAATCTTGTCTTATTTTTACATGATCTCTATATATTCAGTTAGTTATTTCGATTGAATATAAAATTAATATAAAATATGAAAATGAAACATAAAATTAATGTGAATATAAAATACACAGAAATAATATGATTTTATTATTTACTCTATTAATTTAATAAATTTGAATAGGAATGATTGGATACGGCATGGCAAAAGCATCTGTACATCAATTAACGAAATCTTTAGCTCAAAAAGATAGTGGTCTTCCATCAGGATCATTAATTGCTGCTATTTTGCCAATTACCCTTGATACTCCTATGAACCGCAAATGGATGCCAAAAGCTGATGTTTCAAAATGGACTCCATTGGAATTTGTTTCAGAGTAAGACATTATTATATTAAATGAATTTAAAGCTTCCCAGATAGAAAGACATACAGCATAATTCTGTATAATGAATCTGAGAAAAATATATCCTTGTTAAAAGAATCAATTGAATGATATTAAATATCACTAGAAATCTTATTAAATTTTATAGATTTTAATTATAAATATTTTTAGATTCAATATTTATTGAAACTTATTACGAATCGAAACTTTGTGGATTGTGCAATAGATTTTATTAGGTAAATATCCTGTTGAACAAATATATGATTGGTTTAATAAAAATAAATAATTACATCTCTTATTGAATGAATAAGGTATATAATTGCTTATTTTTGTTAAATTAATACTAAGTTGGACCAATAGAACATTTACCTCCTGAATTTTATTACTTGATTCACAATGTTCATATTTTTAATAAGTTTTAATTAATATTAGGCAAGGCTAAGTTCTGATTCAATACTATTCATTTTTATGATTTCTAATATTTTTATTAGTATTCAATATATTTTTTTAAAAAGAACATATTTTTATACATAAATGATACATTTGTTTATAAATGTCATTTTGATCTTGTTTTATCCACCATTTTCTCAGACTATTCATTTTTTTTTTTTATAACGAAAACTTTTAAGAATTTATTTGTTAAATTAATACTCTGTTACATGTTATACTATATTTTCTGAATTATTTAATTTCAAAAATTAATTCAGTGGACTTACTGCACATATTGCAACTTAACCTTATAATTTATTTAATTAATATTATAATAATATTAATTATAATATTTAATGATAACATACTTTGTGTGACAACCTACAAAACTGATTTATTTTTTGAATATGGCAACGTGTTTCTATCTGGTATAGTTTTGCTGAAAAACTATTATTAATTATTTAATTATTTTTCATAGACTCTTCTGGAAATGGTCTCAGAATCAAGAAAGACCAAAAAATGGAAGTCTTTTGCAATTAATTACAGAAGATAATAAGACCAAAATTGTTGAAACTTAATTCTACAACTGTTCATCAATGACAGAAGCAACCTTGCATTTAAACAAAATCTTCAATAAAAAGAAATATAGTAAAAAATAGTGACTGAAAGTGATAATGACAATAAGACACAACATTATTTTTATAAATTCATTTTACATCATAATTCTTTTTATTCAATGTATCTACAGACATGATTGATTTCATTGTGATAATATTACTTCCATTGTATTTAAAGTACATGATTATTTAATTTTATATTTTGTTAAGATCACTATTTTACATATCGTTAATAGATTAATAATCTTATTGTATGTTTTTATTGATCTGAAAAATATATAATTATAAATTATATTCTTTTTCGTTACACTGCCTTATCAAAGTCCAATATAATTACAACTTAAAATTCTGACAAAATAATTTTCTAATGGTATTACGTTTAATGTGGTTCATAAAAAGTTTGTGCACTTTATCATCTTTTTTGTTTTCTTTTTTCTGTCTTATTTATAACAGTAAAGTGTAAAGCAATTAAATTTACACTTAAAGATAAAAATGTTTTGTAAGACTAACAGCAAAATTTGTTCAGTTTAATTAATCGATACAATTTGTCATTTGCAGACGTTTAGAGATCAAAAAAAAAATTTACTTCATGCGATAAAAAAATGTCTATACTTCTTCAATTTCATCAAGCGATAAAATCTTATAGTTGAACCTTTATTACAAATTATTTTCAGATCATCTTATCAAAATAACGACTTTTTGATCCATATGTTTTATACTTTTTATTAAATAAAAGGAAAAAACAATATTCTTTGATATATATATACATAACCATTATTTAAATATAATTTTCAGTTTTTAATATTTCATGTAATTATACGATGTACATATTTTCTTGTCATATTTTTTGTGCCTCGCGGTGACATGAATTTTATCTTGATTATTATAGTAAGAATTCATTAAGTAGGTCTTCAGTAAAGGATACGTAAAAATTGACCCCTGTCACTGTTCAATGGTACTTCAATTGAGAAATATCTGCCTCAATGAAATACTATATTATAGTAATAAAATATTCAATGAATTAATTACCCGAATAATTTCTTTATTTGCTTAACACGTGCTTATAAATATATATATGCAAATATCAAACAAGCACAGTTTAATTGCATTGTTATATCGAAGACATAAATAATGAATAAGTTAAAAAAAAACTTATTTTTTACAATTTTAATGAACCTTATTACATATAAAATGCACCACTTCGCAGTCGGAATGGCAGTCAAGTTAACCATTTGCATACCTGTTATATGCAAACGAAAAGTTTATATTCGCATGAAAACGGCACACATTAAGAGTTCTTAGTCTCGTGAAACTAGAAATAAAATATTAGACATTGTTATCAATAACAGATTATGGCAAGTTACACAAAATTTTATTTTACAATACAAAAATTATAATATTAATTTTTTCTGCAATCTAAAAAAATGTTTCAAATTAAAAATAATGTACACTTTCTGTACAAGTAGTAGAACCTTTCGAAGATTTTGTGATTTGAAAATACAGGAAAATAATTTTCCAAATAGATGTTTAATTATTGAAATTTAATGTCAAGAGAGAAAGAGAGAAGAATAATGAAAGATATTACGCAAATACCAGTGATAAGAAAAATTCGATAAAATGCGAATAGCTAAAACGAACGAATCGTAGAGTGAGATGTGAAGACGATCGAGCCCGGTACAGACAAGTGGATTAATTTTTTTCTCGTTCTTCTTATGTGAAACCTGTATCGTATCCCAAGCCATCAGTCGCATTCCAACGGCCAACCGCTTTTATCAAGACCGAGTGATTACTCGTCATTTCGTAGATTCTTTACGAATAATTTATTCTTAAATTTTGAGTCGTGTTTTGGATTTCAATTATGAATGCTTGGAGATCTACTTTACTTAACGTAAGTTATTTCATTACTTTTATTTTTTAACAAATTTCACCAAAATATTTTAGTGATTTATTATTGTTATTATTTTTTTATAACTGTACATTTTACAAGTTTCAAACTTAAATTGAAAAATAGTAAAAAACCCTTTTGGACTAAATTCTATTTATAGATTAAAATGTTAAATTTATCAATCTTATTTACTGTTTTTTAAATTTGTATAAATATGACTATAAAATGATACGTGCACATTGTAAAATCTGTGACAAATAAAAACTTTGTTGAATGCAAATTTAAAAGTTCAATAATTCGATGCAAAATAATTCATGCTCAACTGATACTTTAACTATGTTTTTTATTGATAGGTTTTTAACATTTTATAGTTATAAATTTAATAATTATATATTATGAACAAATTTTTTTAAAAATTACAGAAAACAAATATAAAGAATAATTTGTCAAACACAATTCACTTGCAAATTTTATCATTTTAATAAAACACTTCAATTTAAAAAATGTATCTTTGGTTTTTTTTAATATGCATTATGATAGCAATCAGTAAGATGTAACAAATTACTTTTATCATTATAATTTTTAAAAATTAAATTAGCAAATTTTATATTAATAGTAAACTTATCATTTTAAAAATAATTCAAACAAAATCTAAATCTTTTCAGCGAAACTAACATATGTGTATATAAGCAACTTAATATTGATCATTTATAGGTATAAGAAATATAAAAGTATAAATATATTTAAATCGTACTTATTTATTGAAATTATTTTAAGATAATTTTAGATGCTACATAAATTTATTTTCATAACTAATTTTGCCAATACTAAGAAGTATTTGCAAAAAATATTTAAGATGATTAGGTTAAACAAATAGCATTAATTAATAATGTTTTATTCGAGTTATAGTTAGAATATACGAAATAATTGTTCATTAGTTTTTGAACAAGGTTAATGATTATTAAAGTATAAATATATTAATAATAATAATAATCACAATAACAACAATAATAATTGTCAATTGTTTCTATTTTTTTTAATCCAATAGAGAATATTGTATAACAAGAATACAACAGTTCGATAATTGAATGATTCAGCAAGATCTTTTATATAAATCCCAAATTACCGCCGATAGCGTGGAACTGATTACAAAAAATGTTATTTCCCATTACATATTTTATAATGAATTTTTTTTATTTCCAATATTATAAAATCCAATGCCGTCTGCAAATTTTCCTATTGATTAATATTTTGTAATTAAATTTTTTTATAATGTAAATTAATTCGATCAAAAAGCATTAGATATTAAAAGACACGTAGTAAAAAAATGCAATATAATATTCTTTTAAAAATATATTTTTTATTTGCATTAGATAATATGCAATCATTAAAACGTGAAACAAATGTTACTCAAACTTAGTGTCAATATTTTGCAAACGTTTACTCAATGTCTCGACGAGTGAATATTCTATAAAAGATTTGTAAAAAACCCATGATTATTTTTTTCTCGTTGGAATTATGTCAATTCTCAACTAAAATAAACGGGAAAACTTAGTAACTTCACAATAGTCATTAAACGTGGTTCAATTATACTGATAGAGTACAATTTTTTTTCACGAAAATCACACAGCATTGCGAAATAAGCGTATCTATAAATTACACCATATCAAACACGCTTACGCAAAGTCATTTTTGTTACAAAATTGTGTTTTAGATAATTAATTAGTACATGGTATTGGCGTGAAAAGCAAACTTGTTTACTGTTTAATGTTTTTAATAAACATGTATTTTTATTTTACTTCATGCACCAATTTTGTTTGCTACTTCTTTTCATTTTCTTTTTACTATTTTTTATGGAGTTTCTTATATTTCTAGTTTATAATTCTGCACGCAAAAATATTGCAGAAACAAAGTGTTATATTTAAATGTAATTTAAACATTCAATCGCAAAAGGAATATCGAAGGACGAAAATTCTATTCGTCTGAGTGGTGAAATGGTTATTTTTGTGCGGTATTAACATTTTCATTTGAAATACCAAAGTCTTTACGAAAATCTTTTCAGATATCCCGGACATGTTTGAAAAAACGGGAACTTCATTTATCAGTACAGTTGGCCAATCATGCACCTTTGACTCAATTTTCGGAAGACGAATTGATGATGAAAGATACTGGTAATTAAACTTTCAAACAATCTAATCTGTGTAAATCAAAGATTCGAGTTGTACTTAATATGATTATTTTTTATTAGTTGCGAAATTCGCAAAAGAAGAAATATTACCGCGTGGTCAAAAGATGGAAAATGTGGGCAAATTTGATAGCGATTGAGTTAAAAAGCTGTTTGATAATGGAGTGAGTATTAGCGATGTGAAGAAATATTTGAGTACTATATATCTTTAACAAGTTTTAACTATTTTGATAAAAATTAGCAAATTTGTTGGAACAGTTTCTTATATATTTATATATATATTTATTTAAAATTAGTATTAATTTAATCTGAAATAAGCTTACTGTTAGCTTGCATGTTGACTCAACATTTTAATTCATTTTGATTCATTATTAATTGAACACACTTGTTTCTTTATTTGACTATTGCTTTTCCAAATCATTGCTAAATGAAATTATATTTGTTCCCTATTTCGTCAATAAACGCTGAGTAAAAAACACAATTTTAAATATTATGGACCCATGAGACAAAAAAAAATAAATAAATGGGGTACCATATAATAAAACGCAATATCTCCCACGCTATAATAATATATAATAACGAATTTATATTATAGCCATATGAATATGTACGACGTTACAGGCAAAAATGATACAAATAAGTTACGGGTTTACATGGAGTATATATAAGTATACCTTAAAAGTTCGTTGTTTATTCGTATGAAATTATATTGTACTTATATGAAAATTTCATTATACCATTATAAAATGATACAAATTTGTACAATACTGTCTAAATATGTTACATATTTCATATGAGTGTAATAAGGAATTATATAACTACATTTGGATATATTAAATTTGTAAGGATACCATATCTTAATATATGCTTATATTATAGATTTATACGATTATTACATGGATCAAAACAATGTCTTCGTCAAATGACTAAATGAATCAATGAACTATATGCATCTACCAGTGTGATTTCACATTTACATTCCGATAGATACGGAATATAAATAGAACTGTATAATTACATTTAATATTCGACAGACGGATAAATACGAACATTAAAGTATATATGAATAAATATTTAATTACATTTTTGTCAAAAAAAAAAAAAGGAAAAATAATTTAAAAATTTATAACATTTCTGATATAATAATTGTTTTAAAAATTCAGTGTAAAAATAATATATATTTTTCAAAATTGTCCACTTGTTTCAAACTCTGTTTAAAACTGTACGTCATAAAAATGTTACAGTGAAAGTTGAATTCGAAACTTTATAAATACACGAGAAAGTTGAGTTTAAGTTAAATATGTTTATTTATAAACGGTTTAATCTGCATCATTCAGTTTATTTATTAAGTTTGTTAATAATAAACGGTTTTATTTTTGATAAATGTAATCATTAGTTTCGAATAAATTTTAATTACTTCAAAGAGTTTATCATTACTACTTACATATTTTCTCTGAATATAAATTTCGAACTTTGTCCAATTGCACATATTGATTCATTAAATAAAATAAATCTTTATAAATAACAACATGAACGTACTCATTTTTTAAAAAATCAAACGTTATTCTTAAATTTAACAAATCACTTTATTAAAAAAAAATATATATAATTTTGAGATTTTAGATTCAAATTATCGTTTTAAATATAATTTATAGCTAGAATTTTAAGTGTCTACAAAATGTTTAAAAGGTGTGAAATGTCCTAAATTTATAAGTTTGGGTTTTTTTTTATTTCAGATTAAATTAAAATTCAAATCAAATCTTATTTAAAAATAGTCAAGTGTTAGTTTTGTACAAGAAACATTATATTTAAGGTTCTTTTAATACTGATCTTAATTTTTATAATGTTTATTTATTTATTTTGTTTTCTTTGTATATATTTTAATATTTCATTTAGTGGTTAATACGCCACAATAATCTAAGAATATATCGAGAATATTGAGCGAATGAATTACATAACTTTAAAAATAAGAATATTTTTAGTTTATGGGACTAGAAACTCCTACGGAATTGGGTGGAACCGGTTCAAACTTCATGACTACTGTTTTAACTGTCGAAGAAGTAGCCAAAGTGGATGGCGCAGTAGCTGCTCTTGTAGATATTCACAATACCCTCGTGAATTCACTTATGATGAAGGTTGCTTCGAAGGAGCAGAAGGAAAAATATCTGCCAAAATTGGCCCAGGAATATGTGCGTTGATTGCAATAAATATTTATGAATCCTCTAGAACTTGATTTAAAAGGCTTTTAGTAATCGAAACTAGTTTTCAGTCAATTTCATTTTTTTTGTCTTTTTCAGGCAGGAAGTTTCTGCCTAACTGAACCTAACTCTGGATCAGACGCGTTTTCTCTCAGAACCAATGCAAAGAAAGATGGCAATGACTACATTATCAATGGCTCTAAGATGTGGATCTCTAATTCAGACATCGCGGGCTTGTTTCTCGTTTTCGCCAATGCAAATCCGTCTGCTGTAAGAACTGATAATTAAATGAAATTTTTTTATTTGGTTTAAACAAACGTAATTTGCAATATTTTATGTAGGGTTATAAAGGAATCACAACTTTTATCGTTGAGAGGGATACTCCCGGCTTAAGTGTTTCAAAGCCAGAGGATAAATTAGGAATAAAAGCCTCTGGAACTTGTATGGTCAATTTTGACAATGTTAGGGTAAGTAGTAAACAGAATAATTCAAATGTTCTCACGGAAAAAACAGAAAAATAATGTAAAAAGAATATTAAATTACATTAAAATGATATTGAACAACTTCTAATTGTATTCATTGTCAAATAGTAATTTAATTGAAACTGAACGAAAAAATACAAGTTAGAAGTTTAATAATGTATATTATGGTTTAATTAAATTTGATATTATTTCTTTAATTTTATTTAATTTTATATTATGTTTTAATCTTTTAATTGCATTATTAAATATTTATGGAGTTGATATTTATCAGAATAAGACTTGAGGATACAGTGTTAAGACGTCATAAAGTTTCATTACAAAAATTTAATTTCTAAATATTTACTCTCTACTTCTCATAATTGTTGAATGTTTACTGTTTATTATTCAGTGTATTAATTAATTAGCTAGAATTATTCTTGTATCGCAATGCAAACAATATAGACTTTGAAACCACGTGTTTGTTAATTCAAGTTCAATACATCAAGTTCGTGATGATTAATTTATCAAACTAATTGATATATTTTTTGTAGTAAACAAAAGTATGTTTTTATTAAGCTTTTATTAGATTACACATATGTACTAGAAAAAAAAAATTAAACTTGCTTTAGATACAAAGTTCATTCTTGCGTTATATAGTATATATAGCACATAATTGGCGAATTAAAACCGACTTTGCTCTGGAAAATAATTTATTTATCTCAAAACAAGCGGATAAATAAAAAAAATATCACTAATATAATTAAAAAATATGTTTTTGTTACGATCTAAATTTACGCAACAAACTCATACTCAGCGTTAAGAATAGTTTTAAAAATATGAGCTTAATTATCACAAAAGTCTATAATAATATTTATTTCTGTGTAATAATTTAAAATCCAATATTGAGCATTTCGAGAAAAAATTGTATTTAATATTATATAAATTATATAAATAAATGTCATGTTGACGAAGAATGTTTTTATTATTTGTTGGTTAAATAAAATACGTCATAATTTTATTTGATATTATTTATTTATTTATTTATTTAATTTTGCATTTTAAACTTACAAGATAATAATTATCTTTAACATAAGAGTGAAAATATGTTAATTCAACAAAATTATTTAAACAAATATAAATTAGATTAAAAGTCTATTATAATATTTATTTAACAAATTGTTGTAAGAAAAATTCATATTAAATGCATATTACTTATTATACACAGTCCAAGTAAAATAGTCCAGTTAGTAGTTAGTCTATGATAAACAAAAACCATGTTTTGCAATCAGTATATCATTATAAATAAAAGATAAGTGGTGTATAACTAAATTTGTACACAATGTAAGAATTGAATTTACAGTAGATAAAGGAAAATAAGTCATGGTTTAAATAACGAATGTTTTCCTATCTAGAAGTAATTATATTTAATTTTATAAAATTGATATGAAACTTTATTAAACGTTATGAAAGTAAAGAGATCAAAGATATAATTTGTCATGAAACATTATTTAATAAATACTTAAAATTTATTTACTTTTTATTTTTTATAACAATCATATATTAGCATAATGAACTCAGATTATCGTCAAATCTCGTGTAAAGTTTTATAAAATTTCATAGACTTACTATGTAATCCTGTTCCATATTTTATGTTTTCATACAACAATTTTTCTGGTAACTGTATGAGACTTGAATCAGGACACATTTAATCTCATAATTATAAATGTTTAATTGTACAATTCAATATACAATGAATTCATTAAACAAAGAATATTTTTAGGTTCCTGAAAGTAACATCTTAGGTGAATTTGGAAAAGGATATAAATATGCCGCAGCTTTTTTGAATGAAGGTCGAATAGGAATTGGAGCACAAATGATTGGAATTTCGCAAGGTGCACTGGATGCAACGATTCCTTATACTTTGGAAAGACAACAATTTGGCAAAGAAATATTTTCTTTCCAGGTAATATGTATACTTTTTTTTTTCATATGCATAAAAATTGAAAAGTTATAAATAATATATGTTATTATTACTGTGGTTTTTGAGGTAGTTTTATATCTGCAAATAACTTTGTGTTATTTTTTGATCAAAAATAACAGAACCTCTTTCTGATATCAAAATAAATTAATATACCGGTTATAAAATTAATATCATTGAAAACTTAATGAGAATTAATCAATACAAAAATCAATTCATGATTAAATTAAAATAAGACCTTTATTTATTCAACATATTTCAAATCATGTAAGTAGAATCGAACTACTTAATAATTTCTACATTACATTGATTTTTTATCTATGGGTAATTTAATTACCAATTTATACATCATTTACATTATTTTCTTCATTATCTACATTATCTACTACATATAAGTAATTTATTTATCATTTTTTTTTTTTTTTTTGGAAAAAATAAATATTAAAAGTAATAAAGCTGTCAACTGCAATTATTTTTTTTAGTCTATGCAACATCAAATAGCACAGATCGTAACGGAACTTGAATGTGCCAGATTACTGGTATATAATGCTGCAAGACTCGTTGATGCTAAGAAGGACGTTATGAAAGAAGCTGCTATGGCTAAATTAATAGCTTCAGGCAATAATTTTACATTATCTAAATCATATAATTCATATAATGTTGTTTATATATCTACTTAAATAAAAAATATTTTATAAATTTTGTTTGTATGAAATATAATAATTATGTGTTCGGATAAACTTTTTTAATCCGAAATTAAATTTTAATATTTTATGTAGCTTTAATAATATTTATGAACATACAGATATTTTAAGAAGAAATTATATTATTTTATTATGTTGCAGAAACCGCACTTCGTGTAACAGCTAAATGCATTGATTTTATGGGTGGTGTTGCTTTCACAACATCCTTTCCTCAAGAAAAATTCTTCCGTGATAGCAAAATTGGTACAATCTACGAAGGCACCAGTAATATGCAATTGTCAACAATTGCAAAAGCGATACGTAAAAGTTATTCTTAACATAAAAAGTATTCTAAAGAAATGTTTCGAAAGGAAACATAAATTGTATTATCTCATCTTTATTTTCATATAATAATCACACGACGAATATGTGCAATATTTTTATAGTACAAATAATGTTACAATTTTTTTACAATATAAATGTATATTTGACTTTACTATACTTAAATATGTTTTAGTTATTATTATTTATTTATTTTGGATCATGAGGCAATTTAAATCCCACAAGATCTGACGTTTCCTTAATGCTCCTCTCTCCTTTTCCAGAGTAAGCTTTACGGATTTCTTGGTACTTGCGAATCGATTGTAAGTAAGTTAAATAAGATTCACCTATATATTTAAGTTCTGCCTGAGCTTTGCACAATACTTCAGAAGTTTCCTTGTGACTTCTTGCTTGTTCCATAATATAACGCACCATTTTGTTGTCACACATTTTTGACTCACAAGTTGCATACCTTAACTCTCTGATGAGAGATCGCATAAGTTGCAAGTTTTTATTCATTGTCTGAAATACATAAAAGTAGTTTAATTAAGATATTGAATTTAACATTATAATACATTTTGAAAATTTATTATTGTTCAAGATAGCATATTAGCATATATTTGGATAAAATTCAGTATATTCAAGAATTTTAAAAAGAAACAGATTTCAGAATTAAAAAAATAAAACCTACTGTTAAAAAGTTTTGCATTGCTTAGGCTCAATATTTTCTACTGTTAAATTATATACAAAATATTTATAATTTTTTTTAACTTTAGTGATTTGATATACATATATTATAGATACATGTTATTCAGTTCTATTTAAAAAACGTTAATCAATTGTAATCAGATTCCAGTAAATAACATAGTATACTTCTGAGTTTATTCAGAGTTATAATATTAATTTTATTATAATACTGATATCTCTTAATACTTCTTTACTAAACTGTTATTGCATGTAACAATGCAAATAATAGTAAATTATATTTAAACTTTTCAAAAGCTTCTATACCAAAAAACCAAACAATCTTATTCCACCCATAATTTAAAAAAATGGAAAAATATCAGGAATATCTACAACACTGGAAAAATTGAAAAAATTGGAAAAATGTCAAAAATATCTACATTTTTGATAAATATTTCCTATTTGACATGTTTTATCTCAGTTTATCTGCTGGTACAAACTGAAAGAAAACACAGAAAAACATGTTTCAGCTCTGTACAAATCATCTACAAATCCATTAATTTTGAAATAATGTCATCAAATTATAAAATAGCTAATAGTATACTACATTAAAAAAAGACAGCAGAGTAGACCACAGCAAATACAGACTAATTAAGTTCACTAACTATATGAAATTCTCGGATTAATACAATTTAATACTAGGCAGATCTGTATCAACAAATTTATTTATTAATACGTTAAATAATATTTAACTTATATATCACTGTGCAATATGCACACTTTGGGGAATGGTGCTTCGTTCACCGGTGTTATTTCAGGAGAGTGGATTGCTATATCGAAACACTATGCTCAGTGTTTTCAAATGGGATTACAATAATCTTTCCAATACATAAAGCCATAGATTCTACATATTTATGGATATGAATATATAATACAATAATGTTATATAATATGGTATTGTGTTCATTTGTTATATTTTTTCATTAAGTTAGAACTGATTTGATTGTAGTAGATGTACACTATTATCTATACATTACAGAAAATAAATAAGTTTATTTATTTATTGAAAAATCAAAGGACAGATACTAATCTGATTGATCTAAAATATAAGGCAATTACATTCTACATACATTTATATTATACAAAAGAGTATCGTTATTAATAATATGTGTTTCAATTAATTTACATATTGATTATATTGTATGAATAAATAAATAAATATATTATAACACTTGCATATAAATATCATAATTTAAAAAATTTATATCTAATAAAGATTCAATAATATGTATATATATATATATAATAAAATAATTTTATTTGTCACATATTTAATATGCTTATTCCTTTTAAGATTTTTAGACATAATATTAATAAATAATATATATGTAAAAATTTTTTTTATTATTATACATTAATTTTTGTAACCTGAATATTATAAATCTGAATTAATTTAAAAGTGTACTAAATTTATATTTGTTTAACCACTATTTAATTTTCTTTTAATATAATTATAATACAAGGAACATATTACAGATGTATTTTTTACATTAAATATAGTTAGTCAATTTTTTCATTAAAAAATTATTTTGTAATAATTTCTGATTAAATTTATTTTCTAATTAAATGAACAAAATTATTAATATTAATGAATTATTGTTAAAAGATATATAAATAATAAAAAGGTACATATTAAAAAAACATTCCATAGTAATTTTCCATATTTTAATGTTTATAAATAAATAAATATTTATTTATTTTTTAATTAAGTTATACATTATGTACCTTTTTTTTTAATAATGCAACACAAAAACTTTATAAACTATCTTTTTATTCAAATTATGCTTTTATATCCTATATTAATTACACTTATCTATAATTCAAAATGAATAAATCAATAATTACGTTTTAACTTTCTGCTGAATTTTTTTCTGCTTTCTAATAAAGTCTAAAGTTTCATCAGAATAATGAGGTTCTTCTTTTAAACTCCAAAATTCAGAATCGACATACTTCAGGTTTTCCATGGGAAATACATGTAATGAACTTGAACTGAATACATTTGAATATTCAAAACAGTTAAACAATTCAAATTCTTTTACATATGGGTAAATTTTCATAAAATAATTTACATTTCTTTCTTTACCCACGCTTACTGTGTTATTTGTTACTTCCTGCCAACTGTTTGAAAACATAATACAGCTTTGAATATTTTCATTCCAGTTTGCATATAGAAAATTATTAATAAGTTGTGTACAACAATGAAGTGCAAAGAGAAGGGTTAATTTGTTGTCTATTGAACGCTTGCCTTCTTCATTTTCTGTAATTACATTGCACTTTAACATTTTTAAAACTTCAATTTCTGAACTATTAAAACATGGGTCATAAATATATACTTCACATTTGAAATGTGACTTTAAATGAAGAAGTGCAGCAAGCTGATATTTGGAGCTTTTATAATAACTAAAATTTCCTAAACCGTAACAAATTATTTGCGAAATAGTGCTATGTCCAAGAACCTCCAAAGAATCAACCAAAGCTTTCAAAAGAATACATTTATAATTACAGTCCATATATTTCTTTCTTGCATTATTTATTGTGCTGAAAATTTTAAGAATAGTTTTGTAATTATTATTATGTTATATGAAATGGTTCAAATGTTTGATATTAAACTGAAATACTTGTATATTTAAATAGGCACTATTTTTTATTTTATACTTCAATTTCCTTGTAAAAAAGTGGTTGTGGATTAAGAAATATTTTTATATTAGATTTTAATTATATTAATTACATGTATTTTAAAATAGTAATTCAATACTACAGAAAGTTAAATATCTCTTCCTATCCTTTTGATCTAGGAGGCTTTAATTAATTAAACACAATACAGAAATCCTCTTTAATAAAAACAAACATTTTCTCTATTTTCACCTACCAGAAATAAAATAAAATAAACCAGATATAATGTTTGGTATAGAAGTCTATATCATTAATGTAAAATGGATTATAAATTTGTTTTGTGATAATTGTAGTTTTAAACCGTTTAAAATTTCTTGCATGGAAAAAATCTTCATTATTTAAATTTTTTTATATAATACAACTAAATAAAACAATAAAAAAAATACTTGAAACATATTCATAAAACATATAAGTTTCGTACATTCTTTATAATCAGAAATTGCTAAATGAAATATGTAAAATGGAATATTCTAAAATTATATTATATTTTTAGATTTAAAAACAATGATATTTTTATTTCCACTCTTTTACTAGGATTTATTAAATTTGTTGTATAGTAAATAAATGTATAATGATAACATATTTATTTACCTAAGAAGATTTTTTATTGGTAAATTATAATCACGAATGTTTAATTCAGTATTCTTTTCAACTTTATCTGTTGTATAATATTTTTTTTTTCTTTTGTTTTGTTTTCTTACTAATATAAAATCATTTACATTTGACATTTTGATACAAATATTTATTTGTTTACGTTTTTTTATTAATAAATTTACTTACAAAAAGTTATTCGAACGATGAATAAATATACGAAAGAAATTACAGGTTAATTTATTTTGTATGTGTTCTAAAACTTGTTTGAACTTAATTGAATTCGTGCTCGTTTAATATTATTATTTAAACAAAAGTACGTAAACTTTCCAAAAGAATATTTTTGTGAACGGAAAACATTAATTAATAATCACTTTTTTATCTGTGCTGTATACCTTTCTCTGAAGAGAGAGAAGAATAGAGATCCTAGAGGATATTTTCTTATAATAATTTCTGAATGCGCCTTGTGTCAATTTTATACCATAAATAAAATATTTGCTTTAAAAATGACACTTTAATGATAAATATTATTCTCTTTTGAGTAATAAATCGTTTGATATATCTTAAATTCGTGAATTTGTTATCTTTATAGAAATAATTTGAAATAAACTAATTCTGGTATTGCAGATTTTACACATCCTCTTAACAGTACATAATATTATTATTGAATGTTAGTAATTTTACTAATTTACTTATTCAGAACTAAATAAATTAGCATCGATCGAGTTTTTTAAAATTAAAATTTATTTTATTAGATGAATTAATATTAGAAAGATAAAATAATTATGATTTCAGATATTTTTATATATAAATAAGTAAACTGAAAAAATAAAATAATGGTTGTTTCTTTTGAATGTCAATTAAATAAATTTAAGAAATTTTTCTAAAGTCTAATATAATAAAAGTGTGATTTTATTTACCCAAAAATGATTAAATCACTAAAAACTTAAGACCGATGTGTAATATGCAAAAATTAATAAAATATACTAAAAAGTAAAAAATATAAAAATATAGTCAAAAGATGCAATAATATATTATATTAAAATGTATATAATTAATTTATTCAAATATTATTAATTTAAAAGTTATTTTTTCACACGGAAATAATGTCTCCAGTGAGCAGGATAAGTGCAACAAGGAAAGAAATACTGCAGAAAATTCGTCTCTATTAGTTCACGTAGCACCACTACAAGTAATTATATTATTTTTATTTTAATGTACAAACTTTTATTTTTAAAATTCTTGAGAACTTAACTAAATGCGATAAAAAATTACAAACGTTGCGAATGGTGAAGAACTTTTACTCTTATATCTACTACTGCTTGATGTTATATGAGCATATAACATATATGAGAGAAATTGGGACAAAATCTGGTGAAATATTTTCATTAAATGTTACTAAAGCCACTAAGCCACTGCACGTCGCCACTTGCAATTTATTCAAGTTCAAAAAAAGATTCAGTTTGAGGTTATGTATCACGGAAGTAGGGTGCCCAGTCACTGACAAAATAATCATTTGTTCGC
>JABFOX010000028.1:0-25977 GCA_022817665.1 Axea sp. ZL-2020
TTATATAATTTCAAATTGTATACACAAAAATATTTATTACATTTAAAATATTCTCTGAATTGTACAAACTAAGTAAGTACCACGTTTTACAACTTCTGTTAAAAGTTCATGCTGCTTTAGTATATGTTCACAGAAAAAAAATTCAATTTTGTACAGATGATTTACTCAAAAGCTAAAAAATGTGAACGAATATAGTACAACGAAGCGAAACTCGAAATTAAAACTTATTTCATTGCTCAATTTCCATGAATATCATTGCAATATTGTAAATATATTAATCTTTTTCAGTTTTCACGGTACACGATGATAATAAATTAATAGAGATTTTTATAATTAATATAATAAAATTGAAAACAACTTCGATGTAACATTTTTTTTAATATTTAAAAATATAATTAAAGTGAAAAAAATGTTTTAATAATGACTCAGAATAATTGTTTTAATTATAATTACTATGAGAAACTAAAACAAAGTTATCATTTTATGTAATATTTATAAGTTTACATAATGATTCCATAATAAAAGTTAGTAAATTAACATGATACTGGAAACACAATAAACATTAGTTATCAGTTCTTTATAATAATTATTATACATTAATTTGTTTCTCTTTTGTAATTTAATAACAAATAAATATTAATTATAACACATTTTCATACATACGTATATTGAAACATTATTAAGGGTATATAAATTTTAATTTTGAGTATAATCATGTGAATATTATGTTTTTAACAATTATATTCGTAGAGCAATGATACAAATATTAGCACGAAAATCATTATAAATAATGAAAATTATAATAACTAATGTTCATACATCAATTATTAAAGATAATTTTAATTTTGTTCAACAAATTATGAAATATTTATTTTAATATACTTATAGCTTATGGACTGAGTCAACGAGTGTAAATGATGTAATTTTTAGTCAGCATGAAATAAATTAATTCAAATATCTACATCTATTAATTTCTTTAATGAATTTTGTAATTTTTGTAATGTATTAAAATACTATATATCAAAAATTATTTGCAAACGTGAAAAACTAACATATTTTTTTCGATATTTGTAACACAAATTTTCAGTGCGTAATTTTGTATGTTACATGTTACATCAATATTTGAAATTAAAATCTATTTAATAAACATTAAAATCTATAAGAAATCGATGCTTTTTATTATTATTTATTTAATTAATTTATTTAATATACTTTTTTAATTAAATACAATTGCGTGTAAATTAAAACAATTGCAATCAGATATCTATTAAATGATTTGTGTTATAGATACAGAGATATTTTTAAGCAATAAATTGTGAAAATTTTATAAAGAAAACACATTTGATTATCTTATATTTATGAACTATTTTTAAAAGTTCAAACATTTCAATTCTTCTGAGAATTTCTGACATAAAATAAAAATTTCAGTTACGAAAAATCCATTTGGAATTTATAAATTGATGTTTATGTTTTAAATGCAATTTAAAATTAAATCGTTCATTTTTAAACCTGAATTTTGTACGTGTTTATTTCTTATACTGTATGAAATTTTTATGTGTTTAATATTTTTCTTATTTTAAAAAAAATAAACCAATAAAATACCTAATGTTTCTATTGAAGTAAAACAAAATTACTAGCTTTATTATACAGAAGAAAGTTTGTATTATGAACCACATTAATAATAATAATTTTTGTAACTAATAATTTGACACATTTGAACCATTCTGAAGATTTTCCTAATGCAATGGATGTTAATATTGTGCCATGTAAATTTCGAATTTTTTCTGCAAAAATGAGTATTTCCATGAAAATTCAACCGATGAAAGAGCCCGGGTAAGCCGTCATTGGAAAATGATCGGCATTTGCTCCTTCTCGTTTTGTCAACTTGGCGAAGTGATCATTGATTTTCACCCAACTTCGTGGGGCGTTTTTATGAACACGACCAAAAAGTTCGTGTGATGCATCTTTCATGAAAGCTGCAGACGGAAATTGGAACGGAAACTCATCTTCGGTGAAGTTCAACAACGATATACGCACACCATCGACTAGCAGCTGCGATCGGTCGCGTGTTACAAATAATTTCGTTAATATTTATTTAACGAAAGTTGTTTGACGTGTCTTAGCAGCGTTTTGCGCATCAATCTTTCAAGGACTCGTATTCGTCAGAGTCACCTGTTTAAAGAAGCACGCGTAATGTGTTATGTATGATCCGCAGTCATGAATATTTTTAACGCGTGACATTCCATTGGTCCATTTTCAGAGCACCTTATCACAAGCGCGAGTGCACGCCTAAACCTTTTTTTTATTCAGACCGAGCATTTTTCATTGAACTAATAGTTTATTTAAGGAATCTGACACCAATCTCACGTCTCTGGAATTATATACGATTATATAAGTTTTATGTATTCGGGATGTGCAATTTGTGGTCACCTGTAACATTGAAAAACATCCTATTTACAGTTGCAATGTCAGTCATTGATAATAAATAATCTGCACTGAGCAACGTACATTTACACATTTCTTCGGATAAATTTATATTATTTTTACCATTACTTTAATACTGTTTTATACTGTTTTAATGTATATTCAAAAATGGTGACTGACAAATATGTATCGTGTAAAATAATGCAACAAAATAACACAAACACATATCAGTACATTTTTTATATGTCAGAACATTAGTATTAATTAATATTTATATGTTTGTAAATTTATAATTAATCTTTACACGACATAAAAACAAGAACTATAAAAAATAGGTTCATAACTGTATAATAGCAATTTTAAATGAAATACAAGAAAACAAGTAACAAAACAGTTATTTTAATAACAATTTTACTTTGATAAAATCAACAATTTCACACTACCAGTAAATTTATAAAATTTTTCTATTTAAAACACGTGATATAGTGATTATAAAATGATTTTATCTTGTAAGAATTAAAATAATTGTTTAATATATTCTATTAATGGAAATAGTAAAATATAAGTTTTAATACTAACGAAATTTATTAGAATTTATTGAAATAATTATTTTATACAATCTCTTAGTCTTTAAAATTATTGAATATCTTAATAAATTATATAACAATAAAAATTCGAAATAAATTTGCTACAGTTAATTTCGTTTTTGTTATACAAATTAAATTACAAATAATTTAGAATTATAAATTAACTATTACAAAATAAATAAATGAATAACGAACACAATATAACCTAAATGCAAAAATAAATATTATTTATGTTATATAATAAAAAAACTGTAAGTAAATAATTATTTATTGTCTTATAAACAGAAATTAAATTAAAAAAGAACATCAATATGATTTTTTTTTATTTATTTATGATAAATTACCCATGTAAATACAAAACAGTCTATATTAGTTAAACAAATTTCGCGATGCAACGTATTAATTTATTATTTCATAATGTTTTTTTTTTATTTGACTTTAGATAATTACAATAAGTACATTTAATTTATTAAATGCATTTCAACAGTCGTACGCGCTCGGAAAATAGCCATTTTTTTCGAGTTGCATGCCATCTGAAATTTATTCACAGTAATGCATTTCGATAAACATTGTCATTTATATGATAGGATTTAATATTATTAATTTTTAAATCGTAATTATAGGATCGAGAACACTTTTTAACATATTAATTAGCACATATATTCCTCAAGTAATTAAATTATCAAGATTGTTTTGAAGTATATAAAGTCATTATTTCGATTGATACAGTCATAGATACAGTATTATTGTATCAAAATAATATTTACTAAATTTAATGTTTTTAAAAATATAATTTTAAATAGCTGTAATTTTACAGAACATTGAATGTTGCTGGCATAAAACAAGTTGAATGCTGCATAAGCAAATCATAGTACTAGAGACGAGATTTTCTAATATGATTAGAAGGAAAGTATTTTCCTTCGTACTTAATAAATAAGAAAAATTAACTAACTTTTGGGAGATTATGAAGAAACATCAGTTTGGAAAAGGAAAATAACTAAATCAAGGAATGGAAAATAACATGTGCAATGATGTCGAAAAGGACCTGAATGCTTGACATTACACTTATAACTTTCCGTACCTGTTTCTAATAATTTTTCATTCTATCGAAGTTATTTTCCCTAATTTTTTTGGCATTTGCTATTTTTCGTTCACTTTTCAGACACAAAAAAAATTATTTTCGTACAATTGGGTTGACAAATAGATAAATTATACAAATTAAATGAAATAAATAAAACTGGAACTTTTAGCAAAATCACTTTTTTCAGTAAATTTGTTTAAATTTTATATCTTAAAATGTCTTTACAGCATATATCTGCTATACAAGAAAATCCTGTCTTATATGTAATATTTAAATGAAATAAAATTTGACTTAAATGAATAAAATATATTTACATATATTAATATTTTATATTTATAAATGGGTTTCTTATAAATTTCAGTTTCTTCAAATTATAATTCTATAAATAAATTGTTTGAAATGAAAGGATCAGTATTTTGATATTTATACATGAAAAATGCATTTCAAAATTTTTATTTATGTATATGAACGTTATAATAAAAAAATATTTGCTTTACAAATTTTTACAATCTTGCATACTTTTGCTGAAAAAAAATCTAAACACACTGTTCTCTTTGATACAATGTTCATATAGTTATATCAATCTCATATATTTGCTCAAGTTGCAAGCAAGTTTTCCTAAAACAATACCCATTCCGGAAACAGGAGATAATAAAACTGTAAATATATACATGAAACTTTCGTGTTATCAGATTACGGTTTAATTAAATGTTTTCACTTGAATTTACAATCAAAATTGAATGATAAATTTATTTTATACAGTAGAGTGAATTGAAGTACCTTTTTCTATGATATGTAATATTTTGTTTGCACTTTTATTACTAATTTACACTAAAAATGTAAGTCAGAAAATTGAACTTTGCTGATTACAATATATTTTAGAAAAACACAACAATTTTTGAAAATTATTAAAAATAAATCCAAAATATATTTTGACATTAAAGCATTGAAATGTTATATATTTTGAATTAGAATAATTAGAAAGATCTATATTTCATTCTATGAATTGAAGCATTGAAGTATTCTCAGTATCAGACAAAAATATGAATCTATGAAAAAATTTAAATATGAAAACATAAGATATGTCACAAATATGCTCAAAATAATATAAATCTTAAATGTACGAGTAATTGGAAATGTATAAAATCGATGATTATTGATTACATTGTAAATAAAACATGCAAATTTTTTTGTAGACTATATAGTTGGTGCCAAAATTTTTGATTCGTAATATTATTAATGACAGTAATCAAATTGAAAAGTGAATATGTTTAAATTCAAGCTAAATGAATAAATTGAAAAACATCTAAGTGTATTTCTAGATCGAAATGCATGACTCGATGAAATATAACAAATGACAACACAGAATAAAAGTGTTTTGAATAATTGAAGAAGTCATCCAAAAATTCGATCGAGTTAATCTATTATTCGACGCAGTGAAACAAGATGTAGCACGAATATTTGGTTACGTTCAGGAATGTGAAAGGAACGGGTTACTGCGGGTGCTGTGAGCTTCGGCAGGAGTATGAACACCAACACAGAGTGACCACTAAACACCTAACAACCAACATAGCAGCCAACATCGAACATCGATAACCACAATCACAAAGTCACAGTGTAACGGATTTGATTGGAACATCGAAGACAGTAGTTGACAATATACATTTAAAAGTTGTAAAACGGAAGAACCAATAATCAATAATCAAACTGTAGGATCTAAAATAAGCGCCTCTCGCCATATATTTGCATAATAAAATCACCGTCAGCAATTTTCGCGAAAGCTTTTTGCATGCGTTCGCAGGGCGTTTATTTTAAATCATTCTGAACACGAACAACACGCAAAATACATACGTTACTCGAAAGATGAAATGATGCCACCAGAGTTGATCCTAAGTAACTTTTAAAGCAATTCGTTATGACGAATTCATAATTCGGGGATGTTCTGAGTTTACATTTTAAAGACTTCTCTTTCACCGACTGTTAAATTTTGGTCTATGTTAATATTTACTAGCTGTCAATGTAGTATACAAAATATACGTATGTATATCACACTAAAACTCGCAAATAAAACGACGAAACATTAATACAAACCAAAATTTGCCATGTTACTGACAGTCAGAATTATAGATTTCAGGGCCCTTAAATTATACAATGATTAATAAAGGAATTATCATGCAGCACACGTGATAAGGAAAGTAAAAATGGAGCATATGAACAAAATAAAATGGGCTAAATTCACAAATGGCAGAAGGTAAAGTGAAACAGGATAACAATCCGGTGACAACATTTCTGTTGATGCATTTGATTTGAAAGCCACGACAGCTGCGCATGCGGGTCATGGCAGCAGGTCATAATTATGATTTTATCAAAACATCGAAGAACATTAACACGTGTACGCATGAGAACGTAAAAGATAAACGGAAATGAACATGGACCACATCTTGAGAGACACCGAGAAGGGTTTTGTGACGTACCACATTAAGTACACTGAGAACATGGCTCGCGCGGACGACACTACATGTGGTAGTCGATGTAACATTGTATGTTGTGGTCGTGGCAAGAAGTAGAAGTAGAGGAGGTGTGCGTGGCGCCCCCGGCCAGCCGGTCGCCCGTCACACCCTGAAACAAAATAATATTGTCACAACCATCGATCAATTACACAAAATGTCAGCACGTTCTTTCAGCTTATTCATTGCGATTCTGCTATATAGCCTTTAATTGTAATTCTCTTTTTACTTTTCGTTTTATATATTCACATGATTAAATACTTGTCAGTTTCATACCGAGAATATTAACATTAGAAAGGTATTTTTTTGTTCAACACTGATAATAATAGCATAATATTAAAAAAAAAATTGTTATTCCTTATTAAGTAGATCAAACTTTTCATGCATTCTTATAAAAACGGTATCAATTTTGAAATAATTATATTGAAATTTTCTTTTATTATTGTATTATATTTTCCTATTTAAATGAATATTTTTTTTTAGAATTCGTCAAATAATTATAATAATGTTTTGAAAGGTAACAATTAATTTTATCAATGAGCTCACAATGTTTTCCTTATTCAACTTGTTCGTGTTGCATATATAAATATATATTGCATATATAAATAAATGGTTCCTGATAAATTAGTGAAAAGTAAAACACTGAAGAGATTGTTGTCATCATTGAAAATAGGTCTTATTAATCAGTTCTGCAAAAGAATAACTGTACAAAGCAAAGAATATTAAATTGCTTTTGAAACATTTTCGTGTTCTGAAAGTAATAAAAATGGTTATAATAACAGCATATAAGTACAGATATCGCAGTTTGATTTATTACACTTTGAAACGAGTAATAAATTAAATCACTAATGTAGTACATTAAGTAGTATTTTGTTGTTTTTTATGAAGAATAAAAGCATTACATTGTGAATACCGTTTTATATTGAAGATGTACATTTCAATTTTATAATTTAACTTATTTTAATTAATAAATAATTTAGTATAACTGTAAATAATTATGTAAATTTTTTAAACAAGATCATTAATAAATAATGTAAAGAATAATCATTTTTACGTATATTTTTAAACATATTATATATATATATATATAAACTTATATCACGTACAATACACGTAATTTATAAAGGGATATAAGTCAACGGTATTATATAAATACTTGAAAATACGTAAATGTGTGTGAATTTTAAAATAATTATTAATTAATTTGATCAGTTTAATGCATTTAAGTTAAAAATACAAATATTGCATTATAATGATTTCACGTCTTGATTTATTCTTACAGTTCTTACTTTATGTGCAAATTTTTTCTGGGTATTAATATTTGTTTGACTAATGCTCAAAAAACTTTTTTTGAACATTACGATGTATTTATTTAAAAATTATTAAAAATACATTGTTAATTATTTGTTTTATTAATTTTGTTATTACCTGAAAAAAAAGGATCACAAAATTATTATAAACGTGATTTATATATTTTAAGTATGCTAAATATTATCAGAACATTTTGATATAAACAATTTATCCCTGGCAAAATATACCATTGTTTTAATTAACATAGTGTCTGAGATTAATATGTAATCTCAGATTATGTATTAAGAGATACATATTTTTATTTAATATCTACTACTACTCATTACATATCTTAGAGTTATATAAATCAAAGGAACGTTTGACTCTGGTGAAAGACATTAGATTATCAAGTTAAAAACAAGGATTCAGAACCAATAAAATAACTATTTTACTTGATTGAAATTGTTAATTTTATTTTTGGTAATAATTTTTAAGCTTATGGGCATTTTGTAGTATACAAATGGCAAATATTTTACCACAGTTCTATCGATAGACTGTTATGATACTTCTATCTAAAATCCATACACGTGCCGTAATTTGGCAGTGTATTATAATGAAATTTTCCTATTTTTGAAATATTTATCTAATTTTCTATTTTAAAAATATAATGATATTTAATAGTAATGAACATTTCAAAATTACATTAAAAGAAAATATATAACATAAATTACATTTATAATAAAAGTATTGTATAACAGCGAAATTTATCAGTGTCAATGAACAATAAAATGTATAATGTAAATAATAAAATAAAAAAATTATCTTTTTATATTAATTTGTATTACTTTTCATAGGAATTCTTCTATATTCCACTCTTCTTATACAACAAATTTTAATGTGATAATAAAAGTTGTTATAATATATTTTTTGCATATACCATGATAAATGTTAAAGACCTTCTGAAATAGTACGGATATTCTTGCCATTAAAATGAAATGAATGATTCAAGTTCAACAATTTTAATTGAAACAGTAAAAAGTATGAAAAAAAAAGCTGTAGATCGATCGATTTTTAATTGCAAAAATAACTCTACTGTAAAGCAAAACAACTTTACTTGCACTTAAGACTTCGTTATGTTTATACATTAAAATAAAACTAATTTAAAGATAAAACTGTTGTACCAGAAGTATGAAAAATACATAATATATTGCAATAGATCTTACGTTCGTACTATTTTCAAATATTTTGCACTAACAACTATTTTATGCAACAAAAAAAAATATATTTAATATTATCAATGTCGAAAAAGTTATTATCTAATAATACACAAATGATCATTTTGGTTGAAGTAATATTTCATTTTTTTTGTTTATTTTTCACTTAATTATTAGAAATTAGAAATAAATTAAAAAATATAACATCAATTTTTGTCACTAGACGAAAGTTTTACATTATTTTCATTTATAAAACGACTATTAAATTTTACCTACCGAAAGTCTTACTTTTAAAACTTATTTTCTAAGAGTTATTTGTATAGCTTAACTTCACTAAAAGTATATTTGATTCTTACTTTTTCCTTTTTTCATCTCAAATATACGTAACCTGAAGATCGAACTGCCTTAACTTGTATTTGTTCGAAGTGTTGCAGCAAGAAAATTTTTTTTTATAAACCGAACGATCTCGTTTATATTAGATCGATCTTGGTATTA
This sequence comes from Axea sp. ZL-2020, assembly GCA_022817665.1. NCBI lineage: Eukaryota > Metazoa > Arthropoda > Insecta > Hymenoptera > Scelionidae > Axea > Axea sp. ZL-2020. Next base: position 9,599 of record JABFOX010000028.1, read on the forward strand.
CATGGTCAGCCAGGAAACCTAAGAAGTAGAAAATGGGAAATGGGCCATGTGATATAAGGTTATATGGGTGGGAATTCCGGCATCTGTCTCGTTGAGGCAAGGAAACACGTGAAGTTTGTTTAACCCTAAAAGCTCCCTCAAATCCTCCGACTCCGCGCTTTGTAATACTTTGAAAAGCTGTATAGTTTCGGGTTAACTCTCGCAAAATGATATCGCTTCTCCGTGTTTTTACCGTGAAACAATATTCTCAAATGGCTAGCATTATGTATTCTCGGACTTTTCCAGGTCTAGAAAAACACAAACCGTTCAAAATCCGTTTAAAGATAAATATTTTTTTGGTGATGAAGTAAATTGAATTTAAATATTTACTGACGCACAAATATTTCGTTTCAGCTTGTAATAAATAATTTTTTTACTAACCAAATTTTATTTTCATTTGATATTATGGTGAATAGATTTAAAATCAATAAACAATTAATTTAATTCCACTGATGTTATTTTAAGGTTTAAAGTCAGTAGTTAGAGGACCTGTTATTTTACATTTGCGAAAAAAACAAAGATAAATGTGCTTTAGTTCATATTATAATAGAAATGTTTTATCATCAATTGCATTTTGCACATTTTATAGAATTTTTAACTATTTTTCTTGAGATTTAGTAATTTTATATTATGCTTTGATTTCAGTTTAATATATATATACAGTATTGTTTAAATGTAAGCATTGATTTTTCTTAGAATTAAAAAAACATTAATTTTATACGTCAAAATTGAACTCAGACATAATATATCTTATTAACTAAATTTGCTATCAGTTTTACAGACCTTAATTTTTTTTTTAATTGACATCGCTTTGACAGAAATACGCTAAGACTCGCACTCACGATACACACTTTAGTTACAGATACGAAATATTCCTATTTCTATTCGGAATCATGATTATTTAATATAGAAAGGTGGTACAGTCCCCGTGTTAGCGTGAGCAAATGATTTTAGAAAATGAAAACTTTGAATTACCAAACAAATCGCTGTTCAATATAGAGAAATTTCTATTCATAATAATCATTATTTCTTATTCACTGATAAAATATTTTTTTGTGTTTTCGTTTATTTAAATTCACTTATTCTAATTATTATTCCCCAGTTACTTACGAGTACTCATATTGTTAATTCTCCCATAAATAACAGATATTGGAAACATTTTGTTGTTTAAATAGAATACATCTATAAGCACGTTTGATTTGTAAAGTCAGAATAATTCAGTTTAAATTATATTTAAAATGCAACTTATCGCTTATTATCCATCCAATGCAACTTATCCATTATTATCCATAAAATGCAAAAAATCGCTTATTATCCATCACTGTATTCAAATGTTAATAAATTAATTGTTACGATATGTTACATTTGTCATATCAAGACAAAAGTATTATGCACTACAGGTTTAAAATATATGCACTAAAAATGAAAACTTCAGAAATAATCCACGATCCACGTAATAGGAATATACTAAATTAAGGATTGATTACACAAATTACATTTAAAATTTAAAAGATTTTACATTTTATCTTTACATTGTCAGGAAAAATAATCTTTCAGAATAATGGTAAATCAATTCATTTAATAATATATAATGAATATTCTGCTGAATTTGCATAATAATATATTGCATAAAGGATTATAAGAGACTATTTAGAAATATTATAAAATAACTGATTGCCAATAAATTGATTCTGGAAGGATAACGGAGCGAGAAAAATATAACTTGCAGGAATAGTAGCTATATAAAATTCTCGTTATAAAAAATTCACATTCCCGCAACTCTAATAAGAAAATTATAACTTCCCCTTTCTGAAGAGAAAAATTATTTACAAAACGGATCTTTGCAGAAATTTGCTTTCTTCCGTCTCCTCCGTCTTGATCTTCAGGTTTCGTGTTTTTGCGTTATAAACATTATCGTATTCTGTCGGTCATCTAAAAAACCTGACCGTTATTGTCGAAAATTATTATATCAGTTCAGTCGCGTTTCGCGTGTTCGAGTTCACAAAGATTTAATTAACGTTCCAACCTAAAATTCTATCCTTTTTATCCCAAGCAATTCTTGTTTTTTTGATTGGCCACTTCAAAGAAGATTTCTATATTCAGTAAAAATTCCACAGCTCTTTCATCTGCCCCCTAATCCATAAATATTAATTAATTCAACCATAACCAAAAGTACGAATATTATGCAAAAATATTATCCCCTGAGCAATAATAAAATTTCTCAAACAAAATACAATTGCATTATCATTGTAGCGTATCGATAATTGTTGATTTTATTTCGCTGTCAAGAGCTTGATTGTTGCGCGAATAAATCAACGATTAAACTGTAATCCAATTTTTTCTTCAAACAGCAAAATAGACTTTGATAACTTATAAAACTAAAAAGCGAAGCAATTCAAGTTTTAGGATTAAGTTTTATTAAAAATATGTATTTTTTATATAAATAAACTTTCTGCATATTATCATTCGTTTCCACTCATAAGTTAAATAATCATTAAATGAATAAACACGATCCAACTGTTACTATTTTAAATAATTGAATAAACAGTGTTCTAATTTTGCCATTGCTTTATTTATTATATAAATATAATTACTTTCATTGTAACATAAATAATTTAATCTAATTTGTATATTTTGATTACCAAGTCTCATATTTTAATATGTAACAACATACATGGGTTAAATTAGTTCTATTTAAATGGTTTTATAAATCATGAATAAATGTTATAATACATTTGAATAATTTCCGAGAAATAATTTCTTTATGAAATAATTAAATAGAGAAATTTATAATATATAATTATATTATATCCATTTAAAGAAAAATTTATAAATTAATAATTTTATACTAATTATTTTATGTTAATTTTTTAATTATTTATTTATATAAATATTATATAAATTATATAATTTTATATAAATAAAAAATTATTTATATTATTTATTTATATAAATTTATATTAATTATATTAATAATTTTTGCTCTAATTTATGTCTAATTCATATTTATTAAAATAGCATTTGAAAAAAATCGCGGAAATTCATTTACAATAAAAAAGTATTAAGATTAATAAATAACACTAATAAATTAATATTATAGAAAATCAGTGAGTTCAAACACATCGATCAAAAAGTCTTGAAACTAACTTTTATAAAATATTGTTTGCAAAATTCGATTTTTCAACATAGCCTCCATTAAGAATGATACATTTATTCCATCCATTCTCAAACATTTTGATACTTTTTTAATAGAATGAATTGTTGAGAACTTCAAAAGATCGTTCAGTTTCCGATATGACTTCATCATTTGTGTCAAATCTGTATCCCTGGAGCATTCTCTTTTGAATCTTGCGAACAAGTAATAATAGTTGGGGACCAGATTTGGATAATGCGGTAGCTGGGGAAGCAGTTGGAAGTCCAATTCATGCAGTTTTGCCATTGTCTTGCGCCACGGTGCATTACCTTGGTATATCAGCACTTTCGTCTCCGTCATGTGGAACTGTTCTTTCATAATTTTATTCTTCGATTAATCTAACAACATAGTATAATATTCATTATTGATGACTTTTCTTCCTTCTAGATAGTTGACGAATATAAAGCTATGAGTATCCCAAAAAATACTCGCTGTCACATACCGACGTAAAAAGTTCTACTTATTCCGTCTAAATGTCTGCCTTCTGATATCATTAGGATGTTGCTTATCTCCTGCAACTTCTTTTTATGATTTTTCAGTAAAACTGTAAGAATTTTTTAAAATATTTTTTGGTGTTGTAAGACCATTTAGACATTCCGAGCATTCGGAATTATCCGGAACCGTGCAAATCCAGTTTAAATTCAGTAAACCCCTGACAGATGGTTATTTTCGACTGAACGGATTTTTCAGGAAATTTTTCAAGCTAATGCAGAATTTTAACAATACTTTTTCCCATCAAAAAACAGCGTTGAAAATATGAAAATTAACTTTACTTTAATTTCAATAACTCATTAAGTAGCACTAGAATGAAACTTCAGTATCTTTTAAAAGTCAGTACTATTTATCACGTATATTTAATTTTTATTTATATCATTTGTTAGATTAGTAGAGGATTCTTTGTCCAATGAATTAAAATCAAAAATGAATTGTGGTGCACAACACTTTTTTATAATCAAAATTGAATAAGTTAATATTTTTAACCAACACGAAATAATATATATTATTCTGGTTATATCTGATTAAAATTTAAATTATAAAATCACAATATCATTTAAAACATATTTATTTAATACTATAATAATTTTTCAGTACTGACCCTCTAACTCAACAGGTTATTATTTTTTATTATATCTAACATCATAATCGTTAATGCTATAAAAATAGCATATGACAGTTATCGAACATTAGAACAATAGTTAGAATACCTTATAAATAATACTAATAATGTACAACTATATTTTTTGAATTTAATTTCATGACGTTTAAATACTACATTTAATAACGACAAATATAACTCGTATCATTAGATTTAAATAACATAAAATAAAGGCAAATAAAAATAGATTGGAGTTCTATTAGAATCCTGATCACTCTGAAACGTCTCCAATAAGTCAGTCATCTCACTTATTTAGTGTCATCATTATTGGTTGGATCATGACGTAACACAACGAAGCCATAATAATGAATGAAAGCAAACAACAATGTAATGCAATGGTTCCATTTTAATGATAATTACAGGCTTACATTTGTTTTTCCATTAACTGGAATTATTAGTTATCAGCAATAAATATGACACAAATGATATAAATAACAACAAACAAACACGCATCGTTTCAGTCTTTTACGCTTGACATGTAGAAGTTCTTTCGCTTATGAGTGTACGAATACATAGGTACTAAATGAACGTATATGTACACATAACCCGACCTATTCGGATGTCCTCGTCATAAATAGAACCCCGGGGATTATGCTGCGGAGATTGGAAATGCGTAGGGTGGGTGACGTGATAATACCGGTTATCATCGCGCTGATTGGGTCCCACCCAACTCATTCTCTCATTCACGACGCGGCCCAAACTTCTCTTGAAATGATACTCGACCGTACAACTTGTTTCCCGTGAGAAGTATATTACAGTCTCGTACTTTGAGGTGCATTTGTCCACTTGCGACAATTTTCCAGCGAAACTGACACACATACAGCTATTGATCATTAAATTCATCTCTCTGAATAATCGAATTTAATCGTTTTATGAGTTTCTCTTTCACGTATCGTTTGCCATTCGTTCGTTCTTCTGATAATCTGCTTTTTGGGACGGGAACGTTGTATTATATCTTTAAATCGCCCTCCAGTATTGAAGGGATGTGGGAACTTTACGCTTCAAATGCGTTATTGTTGCTATTGATGTCGTCGCTGTTATCCCAAGCTGCTAATTTTGGCGTCGAAATTGTTCGCCCGAAACGATAGAAATTAAATGAAAATAAAGGCATGTAGATTTAAACCTGTGATAAATTGTAATACTGAACTCTAGTTTTTAAAATTAATTTAAATAATAAAAAATGTTTTGAATTTCCGTTATATTAACAAGATCTGTGTATTTCAGTTCATACATGTATAAATGTTGTAGTGTTCATGTATAAATGTTAAGGTTTTATTAATTTGATTGCTTTGTTACAATTATAAAGATCGCTTAAATTGTATAAAGTGTTTAATTTATTCATAAATAATGTTTATGTATTTTATTATAAAAAAACATTTGAAAAAGTATATTTTAAACGACAATAAATATTAATTCGAAAACCTAAACGTATAAAAGTTGTTTTAAAGCAGATATTTTGGCTTCTAACGCATAAAATGTGAATTAATTAAAAATCAGGTACTTTTAATGTATTTTAGCTCAAAATACATTTTATGAAGTCCCGTGTGATACAACTATTACTTATTGATTAAGTGCATTAAAAAATACTTGTGACTATAAGTATAATAATATTTTTTTAATGTAAAACAAATTTGATGTACCACACAAAATTATTTGCTGTTTCGTGAGTGTATAACATGTATTATGAATATATATGTGTGTAATATGTACATTCTATATGTTATTTACTCAAAAGAAGTTTATGTAACTGTAGAATACATCATATAAAACATTTTTTGAAAAAAATACGTTTATACTATTTATCTACTTAAATACTTATTTAAAGCAATACCAAGTACTATTATTTTAAAAGATGTAACAGAATTTTAAATTTTCAAACTTTTAAACTTAAGTCAACTTTAGTCTTGTCTTTATTTATAAATTTAGTCTGTCTAAATAAATCTGACTATATATATATATATATATATATATGATCTATAACATATGGTGTAAGCTTATTATGAAATCCTTATTGTAATAATTTTTATATCAAGTGAATTTATTACTATCTAGTTCGATTATTTGTGAAACATGTAAGAAGAGGAACATAAAACAGTAAGTGATTTTATAACAAATTATCATAAACACTACCATAAAAAGTTTACATATTAACGGAATATATGAACTTTTGTGTCGATATTATAACCGTAGCAGATTGTATCGTAAATAGTTCATACTTAAATATATATTTCAATTTAAAATTCCAATGCATTAGCTTTACTAATAAATACAATAGCACAATTACTATTCTCTATTACAAGTTATATAAATGACAATTGTATTAAAAGACAAACTAATTAAAATATTTATACTTTAATTCTCGTTTGTAATAAAATTATAACCTGAAATTGAGATTATTAATTTAAACGTTTATTAAGTGTGATAAAAGTCGCGGGTGTGTGTACATTACGGAGAGAGTTAATTAAAATATAATAAAGCTTACAATTTGTCGACATTAATTACTGTCGCATAAAATTTTGCATTAAAAATATTTATTAATGCAAGAATAAAGTCACGTGTAATTATAATATTATTTTAATCAATCCAACATAACCATTTTCATCATTTGTATTATATTAATTGTTGATCAATTTTGAAGTGTAGTGATAAAATCATTAATAACATGAGATGTTTAAAGTCATTATTTATTAAATCTAATTGTTTATACGCTCATTACTGTATTACAAATAATAATATATACATATATAAAAATCGAACTCCAAATATTTAAATGTCTTTTTCTTATTATACATTATTTCAGTTATTGAGAAACGATACACATGTGACCATAGAAGCTTCTATTATAGGTAACTTCATAGATAATTGCCAATAAAATTGTAGTGAACGGACCACAAGTTTGGGCTGTATTGGAGTAACTGTGTACGCACATGACCAGTAGAGCGTGAACACTGCTAACGAATGGTTACCTGTCTAGGGGACCATGCTAGTGCAATTCACAAACTACTCTCTGATATGTATGCTATTATGCAATTCATATATGCAATCAAATACAAATATCAGCTCGAAAATACCTTAGTTTGTTCGTAACAAGTAACTTCATTTTTCATTACGGCAAAAATAACATTAAAAAACAAATTGATGGTAAGTAGACATTTTCGTAATCAATGCAATTATTCCGTTCAATGATTTAGTTGTAATAAAAAATTTTTATGATAGCAACTACAATTTGATCAATTTAACTGAAAAGTTTCAATCGCATTTCTTTGTTAGCTAGAAATTAACTTTATTTAAAACACTTTTAAAAACTTATTTCGTTATTCACCATTTATATAAATTATATTCAATAATCATTTCATCGCATTTTCTTTCAAATATTTAACGAAGTTATTTTTATTTATATTTTATTGATAATTTATTTTATTTATTAACAATCAATTCTCCAAATTAATGAGCTGAATTGATGAGCTTAAATTAAATTTTACGAAAATAAATATTTCCAAGGTATTACTTTAAAATTTTATACATATTGTGCTTAATTATTTGTATAAATATATTTACATAAATAATAAGAATTCGTTTTATGGTGTGTATTATTTATATATAGACGAAATATTAATACGTTTAATTTTATAGCTACATTTAATAAATAATTTGTTCTAAAATCAACAAAGAAAAAATGAAAGAAAAGTTTCATTTGTCTTTAAATTTCAATTAAATTTAAAGAATGAAACATGATGTAAATATATTTTCTTTACAACATTTCTTCTTTACCAATATAAATCATTACATATATATATTTTTTATTTAAAAATATAATTTGGAAATTAAAAGGTAATTTAATTAATTAATGATTTTTCTGAAGAAAATTTGGATTTAAATGTGATAAACGATTTTCTATTCAAATAAAAATTCCTGCGAAACACTAACATATTTGGAATGATAATACATTAAAATTAATTCTCAGTTGCTCTCATTTATGATGTCTAAACACCAAGCAAAGAATAAATAAAACCACTAGGTAACGAAATGAAGAAGCTTTTGAAATAAAGATGGACTTTTAAAAGGTCTATAAAGACTTTTGCTATGAAGATAAAAATTGCACTATATCCGCAATGCTCGTTGTTCCAGCGACCGTAAGAAGAAGTTCGTACATCTTTTCTTTCCGGAAAGGCAGCGTGTTGCAAAACCCGGCTACCGACAAGACCGCGATGTACCGGCTGTATTGCTGACTGGGTATCAGTGCCAAACATGGGTAGTTATGTATATCAGACGCAGTAAAACGAATGCAAATTCCTTTCGAAATTCTACAGGATTCTCGTAAAGTTATTCTAATACTGTTCTCGTAAAACGATTCAACTTGGTGATAAGAAAAGAATTTCGTTTAACGTGATTTTATTTTTCGACAAATTACGAGAAGTAGAGTGACATGTCTCACTAGAAACTCTTACCTTTTATTTTTATTTACACGTTAATATTCTAAGTGCAAGAAAAGAATTTATACGTTTCATGGAAATACAAGATTAATAAAAATAGTGAAAACAATTTAATTTCACACTTATTGTTAAAAGACTTGTTTACTATATTTATATTCTATTGATTATATTTAAACACGAGAATATATTATATTAAATACAACGTATTAGATCATTAACTCAATTACAAAAATACCTTTTTTTATTACTATTAATTTTTTATGAATGTAAAATGGTTTCAATAATATTTAGCGTAATTTTAAATGCACAATGAAATTAATAATTTGAACTAGCAATTTAAATTTGTTATACAAAAATATGAAAATATATGAAAAATATAAATAAGAATCCACTTTGTTCTAAAAGTTAGGCACAATATTTTCTGTATGAACATAAAGTATATTATTAAAACTGCAGATTAGATACTACACTGAAAAACTTATTATTTTTAATTATTTGATTTAAAAATGATGTTAGTTCTTACATACTTAGTTCGTTAGTATCACATAATATACATATACTATAATGCATGCTTAAATTATTAATTGAATACTAAGAAATGTATTCAGATCAGTTCTCGAAAAATGTGTGCATTTCAAGACTCCGAAGCTTGAGAGAAAATAATTCTTGAGGTAAAGGAAAAATAACTGCATTTGAACTACAATCTGTGAACTACAACATAAAAACTGTCGAAATTTCTGCATATATATCGCTGTTTTTGTATTGAATAAGAGCTACAACAGAATCATAATGATCGTGGAGACCTTAGAATGTGTCATTGGCCGTAAGTAATAGTGCTAAAGAGAACAGAATTGCTCGAAAGAAGGCTCACAGTGATCTCAAAGATTATTATGAACAAGATGAAAACATAGTGAATGCTCCTACAATAATCGAATAGTTTAAATTTGCTGTAAGATATCCATAATTACACGGTTTACTTACATTAAACTTTAAATGTATTTAAGGGTGTTCATTATTGTTTATAAAATAAATTTAAATGGTTTTTAAGAATCTTATAAAATAAAAGATACCTAAAAACAGGTACCCGTTTATATATATAAAATAACAAAATCTTTTTGCAGGTTCCTATTTTATATGTCAAATTGAAATTGTTTTGTCCAAAAAAAATAGTAAATGTATTTCAAAATACAGTGAAATAACTACAAAAAGAACCGGAGTTATTCGTTGTTTTCTTTATATTCCTGATGAACACTGATTTTTTTTGACACATACATGCATTTCGCTTGTTCATTGAATCTAACTTAATTGCAGAACTCGATTATGATCCAGACTGAATATGATATAGTATAATTCTAACATAACTTCTTAATAAATAAATCACCCTAAACCATACTGAATCCTGTATGGTACCAATGATATCCGTTTTTCATAATTTTATATAAAAATAGTTTAAAACTCTAATTTCAAAGTACGCTAATAAACTTTTAAAGAAAATGATTGAAATTCGTTATTTTCTTATTACTTATTTTCATAAGTTATACTTAAGTGAAAATAACGAAAATCTAATGGATTCTACTATATTAAACACAATTAATGATATTAAATTGATTTATTTGTTTGCGATGACTTTGTTAAATGTTACACACATTTCATTAGAGAATTCACAATTATAAATAATTATAAATAATTATGATCATAAAGAAAAATATTTTATATGAAAATGTAAATCAAGAAATATCCTTATATTAGGAAAATTTCAACTTCTTCATCTTTAATTCATTAACTGTCTTTATAAATCACTTAAAATGTTTATTAATTACAACGAATTTATTTATTTTTAATTAAATATTCCTCTTTGTCCAAAGAAACTCATTTATAGAAATTAATTTAATTAATTTTTTCTTTTGAATAAGCAATAATAATGTTTTTATCCATTCAATACGAAATTTCGTTCTAAAAACGTATTTACATGCGTTCTTTGAATATGTATAATTAATGTTCAATGCAGTGTATAATGATAATTAATGTTAATCGAATTATCTTGTACGAATAATCATACAATTGTTATAAATAATTCAACAATTAATATGGCTTTGAATAATGTAAATATATACGTAAATTAAGAAGAGAAAAAAGAATTGTATGTTAATTTTTGGTGAAATGCAACTGCATTTTAATTTATTTTGTATTTTTATATTATCATCAGAATGATTAATTAATAATTCAGCTGAACATATTGAGTGATTTGATAATAATTATAATTATTATAACGTATATAATTATAGTGTACATAATTGTGAAATAATGACAGAAATCAATGCACTTACTCTGAAACAAGAAAATACGCAGAGAAATGAAAATTGTTTTTCTCAAATTATACTTTCTTGCAGTGTTAAACTGGCTTATTTCAAGAAATGTCGATAAAGCTTTGAAAACGTATAAGAACGAGACTTGACGCCCCTAAAACTTGAAACTCGGCAGTACTCCAAAACATACGAGTTCACAGCTACCCTGTCAGATGCAGACTCTATCGTTACATTTTGAAAGGTAGCAATGAGTTGGTTAACTACATTTCTACATGTTTGTTGTCATTTCCAGAGTCGCATACTCGTTGATATTATACGTTAGAGTGACGAACGTTAAATAATCATATCATTTGTTCATTTTCTTCTTTTATTATATTTTGGTTAGTTTTACCGTTGTATATGAATGGCACTCAATTTGAAAAATTTGAACATATTTTCAATTCAGATATTCAAATATCTGATTAATTAGTATTATTTAATGATAGTTTCAAACTTATGATGTTATGATAAAAATATTTTTGGTTTTTAAATATTCTGATTAGACAGACTTTCATTAAAAACATACATGGAGAAAACGTAATTGAAAACATTTATTCTTCTTTTAAAATATAAATATATATATTAATATGCAGTAAATTATTTTGAATTAAAATTTTCTACATTTACAACAGAAAAAAATTGTTTATGTTGTAAATATATTTATATTGTATTTGTCAGTATAATACCAATTAGACAAGTTGTTATAAATAAAAAATATCTGTATACAGTAATATGTGGAAATTATATTTCTTTAACATTTACTTCTAAAATGCATAATTTGTATTTTAATCACTATTAATATTAAATAAAAGTACTTTAATTTATATTTAGGAAACGCTCTTGTTATAAATTTTGCATTATTACATCCACTAATTCTTGTGACAAAAGAGCATCGATCGATATCCCAAATGATGGTTCATAATGTTAGTTTATATATTTTCATTATAGGTAACAGTGGTATATTCATACATTGCTTTTATACTAATTAGAACATGATATTTTTGGATACATTTGTTTCTTAATTTGTGTTTAACTACTAATTATAACCATATCTATTACTAAAAATAAAATAAAAATAGATTTCAAATCTTATTAACCAATCAGTAAAGATATTGTATAAAAATATTACAAAGCAATCGTAATATTAATGCAGATATTTATAACCAATAAATGGACAAAAAGTGTAAAAGAATATATTACATAAATCCATATAATATTATATAAATGACAAAAACTTAATTAATCAACGAAATTTTTTTTATTATGATTAATATTACTATTAATATGATTGTTATTGTTATTGTTATTACTATTATTATTATTTTAATTTTTTTATTATATATATATATTTTTTTATTTATTATATATATTAATATAAATATAAATTACATTAATTATATTTTATTAAAATTTTAGAAAATACAACATTAAATGGAATATTTGACCGTCCGTAAGGTTAGATAAATGATGTGCATGATTCGAACCTTCAGTTAACAATACGGTCGCGTGAAAATGACTAATGAGTAGTGCGTGTAAAATCGCAGAACGTGTAAGTGTATGAGAAACGATAACATATGACTTAAATAAATTTCTAATAGAATCTTCGAAATAGGAGTACGAACTTGGTGTCTTAATCAGCGTTTGAAAGAGATATAAATGATCGAAAATTTATTGCAAAAAGAATTATTTTCTGAATCGTGCTGCATATGATAAAGTTTTTAAAGGGTAATTTTATACTTGGCTTATTTTTCCTTAGCATTAAACATAAGTTATGGTTAAAAACATTTTGTTTTCTCGTTGGAGAAATTAGAAATATATGACTTTCATGTTTGTTTAAGTAAGGTAAACCATTTTCGTATACGTTAACCACTTTCTTGTAATTTTACAGAAATACATCGCCTATTTAACAATATTTCGCGAATTATTTCGTGTGTGCATAAGGAAGACAGATTTTCTTTTATATTAACCAAATATTCGTAGTGTTATGGAGTAACAATATATGAATGATGAAATTGCATTAAAAAAATGGAGAAATATTATCTCAATCAGTAAAATTGAAAATCGGTTTGTCCGCCAGAATATTAAATTACTGAAGAGATTAGCGGAATTTGATGCAATATGATTAAACGTTAATGAAAACGAATGAACCATTGCAACCGATCAACTTATTACTGTGTTAAATTATGATCCACTACGTGAAATATAATATAAGTAACTGATCAAGTAAATTCAACATTTTGTAATGCTAAGCAAATTTATATCCTAGTATATACCACGTGGAAGACAATGCATGAAGATTGTTATAAGCACGTATACTGACTAGAAAGGCATCATAATACTTACACTTAAAAACATTTAGGATTCGATGTTTTTGAGTTACAGTATAAAATCAAGAAAATTTCCAAAGCCTAATGATAAGTAATGAAAGAGATCGAGTAATGACATGTAATACTAACATTATATCTGAAATCAAAATACAAAGATCTGTACAAAATTAATGATGTTTCAGGTCATGTTACATTCATTATAAAATATACATGTGACTTTTAAATAATTCACTTCAATGGTAATGTTTCAAGTACAGCGTTTTATAATTATGTATGAATACGTAGTTAAACATAGGTTGGCGTCAACATAGTTTAAATAAGTGTTCATTGTATAATTTATTTTTATATTTGTTCCTTTGCTTTATTTATTATGCTGAGCAATTTTTGTGGAATTCTCTTGTAATGAATTAGTCGAGATAATAATGGATTAAATGATCAAACTGTAAGCATTTCATATTTTACTGGATGTAAGACTATACAGATAACATTCGTAAAACGGACGTGCGTAATGAGCAGTGTTACGACTCACTAGGGTTGTGGGATATTTGTGCATGCATAGCTAGCATCGATATCATACGTGTTTACATGTGTTAATCACATAATCGGTACTAATTATAGACATGTCTGTAAAAATGTCTTACAGTCCAAGAGAATCAATATGATGATGATAATGAGCTGGTACGTGTGAGACTACATTTGAATAAATGTATGAAAAAGAGCTAGTAGATTAAATAAAAATTTCTACGCGTAAAAAAATATTTTATGATTGTAATATATTAGATAAATTTGCTCATAAATAAAAGAACATTGATTATATTGGCAACAAATGTAATACAATGTGCGAAATTTTATATAATAACTATCATATATAATTCAAATTTAAAGACATTTCAAGAAATATGTGCATGTAAACATAGCTGTAAACATAAATAACTAACTAAATGTAAATTAGAATAAGAATATGTTATTAGTTATAACACTATAATAAATTATTTATTTTATTTAAATATATCATGTCTAACGTTAAATTCTCTGGACTGAAAACAATACTATTACATTAATTGACCCGGTATCGGTATAAACGAAAAAAAATTAGTATGATTTATGAAGGAATACATTAACTTTGATCACAATACTCTTATAAAAATAATTTTAATTTTAAAGCACGTTATAATTGACTTATAATTTTACCAATAAACAGCAGATTTAAAGATTTAATGTAAAACCGCAATTTAAAATTATTTATTCGTTCATTATTCTAAAATTGTACGACTAATGATAAAAGTTTAACGATTGCTAAATATATTTTATTAGATGTATTTCATTTTAAATGATAACTTTTTATTTATTATTTGTTTGAAATTTATTTAATATTGATAATGAATTGTGAAATAGAATTTCGTATCTGCATTTCACTAAAGACGCATGAACGTGGTAGATAAAATATCATCGATATTATGAGTTAAGACCAATAATTGAATATATTATATATATTAACATATATATAAAGAACAATAATTTAATATATTAATTTGAATTTCCTGTAGTATTGACATCGTAAAAATGAAATAAAAATTAAAGATAATAAACACTTTTTGAAATTTGAAATTATGACAAATATAACACATTTGAGAGGTTTACCGCGTTAACTTTTAAACAAGAAGTCTAGTTTAAAAGTTATAGTTTAGTATTATATATTAAATAAAATACATTATAATTTGAAGAATTATTTTATTTTTGTTTGTGCGTATATTAATTTTTCTAAATGCATATTTTAGTGCGCATTTTACAACGAGCAAATGATATTTGTGAAATTCTTTAAAGCATCAAATTGTTTACAAAATTGGAGGTACCAAACCTTTTAAAACTTCTTTAATCATTTTTTTCTTAGATTCTTTCAAATCTATTTTTGGAATATTTTTAATTTATTATTTCTATGAAGGTTCAGGTATACTTGGTTTCTATTTATTTATTTTTGAATAGTGATTTTTTTTTAAAATAACAAAATGAACCAATAAATATAACTTTATTTTATGATAATGAAGAAATTTTATAAAATATGTTGTTTAAAACATATTTATTATCTAAATTATTTTAAGAATATAAATTACTATATCATACAA
The DNA here is from genome assembly GCA_022817665.1 of Axea sp. ZL-2020. Taxonomy (NCBI): domain Eukaryota; kingdom Metazoa; phylum Arthropoda; class Insecta; order Hymenoptera; family Scelionidae; genus Axea; species Axea sp. ZL-2020. The sequence continues at coordinate 25,215 of JABFOX010000028.1, forward strand.
TTTTCAAAAATAAGACAACTGAGCCTTTAAACACAATTTATTAAATTTACTGTACTGTTAAAATTAATCATCAAAGATTTGTCTGTTATAATTTATTTTTTAGTATTTGTTATTTTCTTAACGTATAAAATATATTTTTAACTATTAAAACTAAAACTTCATTTTTTATTTATAATATTTTTAACTATTATTGAATTAAGTAATTGAATTAAGACAATTTAAATTGTATCACTGTTTCAGAACAATTCTTTTGCGGTGGATCTATTTTCGTATTGATCAATATCAATCGTAGAAAATGAATAATGCACATATGAAATATATTTCTAAAATTATATAATTTTAACAGCCAAAATGAAAATTCTTTTATTAAAAAATATTTGCATAAAAATATTTTAGAGTACGAATATCATAATAATTCTGCATGCTGTGTTTATACTCATCTTAGCTCTTGACAGCGATCAAAGATGTTTAATAACAGACTTAAATCAAGCATGACAATATACACATTGACAAGAAAATTATTCAAACACGGTTGGAATAATTTTCTAGTAAACTTATCCATCGAATAAAATTGAAACTGAATTAGATTGGACGCCACGTATGCGTATCAGGTGACTCATTTCTGTAAAATGTTGGCTCACACCGTGTGCCTCTGATAATATCATCGACTTTTCCCCTGATTATTCGAAAATTCGTTTCTGTCGGCGTCAGATTCATGTTAATAATTTTCTGCAAACGGTTAGTATTGAGCCGGCGTTCTTCC
>JABFOX010000029.1:0-25872 GCA_022817665.1 Axea sp. ZL-2020
ATTTATTTTGCCTAAAGGTCTATATATTTGACGACTTATTTTGTGAATGGGATAACGATAAAAGAAAACGCTGAATATTGGAAGGTAGATTTTAAATGTTGTAAACTGTATCCAAATTATATACTATTGTTCTTATTTAATCTACAAAGAAATCATGTCATTGAAAAATGATTATTTTCAAATAGCTTTATATTTCTTATAATACAATTTTGTGTATTGTTTTTTTATACGCACTAATGTAATACATTGAAAATTCAAACTCACAAAACTAAATTATAAATTAAGAAATACATGTAAAAATTAAATATATTTTGTAAATAAGTACATGATTTATTTTTCTGCATTGAAAAATCTGTCATTTATTTAAAAACATATATATTTTAATATAATTGTACAAGATGTATTTCTAAATCCACACTTGTAATTAATTTATCAATGTTTAAAAAACGAAAAATATCGATTTAAAAAGCATTTTCCATTCGATCACAAGTATTAAATTACACAGTTGTTATATTCATTAATCGTGAAAATAAACACATTTTGTAGTGAAATGTGAAATAAAATAGCTGAACTGTGAAATTTGTATAATAAAGACAGTTTGTTATAAAAATAACAAATTAAATAATCATGCCAGTATAATTTGAAGTAAAGTTTTGTAACTGTAATTTATTATGCGTATTATAAACATTTCATGGAAGTTTGAAATTAATGATTAATGCGTTTGAAAATGTTAAAAGAGAAGGGCAGTAAAAATTTCATACTTTCAGCCCTTTGCAACTGGAATAGTGAGGGGTCCTTTTGAAGAAAGCAGGGAGAACAACTGAATTTGTACAGTTCGACAACAGAGAAAAAGAAGGTTCGGTAAGTAGAGGGATCAAGATAAAATTATAAATAGAATGAAACTCGAAAATTGTTCGCATGCACAAGAAAAAAATTTGATAGAAATTTATATGCATGCAATATTAAAAAAACTTTGACTTTACTGTTTTTAATATTATTCCAGTTAAAGTTATACACATTTTTTCGAAATATCTAATTTCATATTTTTATCATGTTACTAAATGAATTCATGAAAAATTAATTCATCTTTATAAGTAATTTATAGTAATACAAAAAGCAATAATTGGGTGATACAGTAATAATTGAAATCATAATTTAGTAAATAAATTAATCAATATTTTGTTTCATAAAATGTATTATTATGAAATGTTGATAAATTAATATTGATATACTTTATGTACCTGTATTTATATTTTGATGAAACATTTCTGAGGAATTTAATAAACATTATTGAATCGTCGCTAATCAAGTACACGTGATGCCCAAGCATCAAAAATGTAGCTTGAAAAAAGAGAAAATCAATAATGCTCACATTGGTTTCCATATTGCTTCGTATCCATCGTTTTGAAAAAGATTAACATTCTAATGTGTCGGAAAGAATTATGTTCAATCGTTCCTTTAACTTTATTCTTTCCTGCATTTCTCGAGAACTTAGTCACTAAAATAAGTCAAGTTGGAATACACTGGTCTATGAAGAGTAACAAATTTATTATCTCACCGTTATTTCCATTATTTCTATTAAATTTTAATAAACATTGCATCTATTCGCAACACAAAATAATGGTTTATTTTAGTTTATATCAAATAAGCATTGTAGTTATTTAGAAATACGATCAGTTGGGGCATACAAAATGTTTTGAATCCGAGAACATGATATCATTTGGAGTTATAATAGTTATAATATAATACCCCATACGCACACAAATGTATTTATTTATTTATTTATTCATTTATTTATTTTTTAATTGATTAATTGATTGATTGATTGATTGATTGATTGAATTATTTAACTTTCTGTTAACAAAATTTTAATGCGCAAATGAAAATAAATTAATGTCAATCTTTCTCATGAGATTTGAAACTTATTAGCTTATAGAAACGCAATCCATCAGTTCTTTCATCTGCTCAGAAATTGTATTTTTAACAAATCACTGAAATAAAAAAAACATCAAAGAGGAAAATACTTTTTTCCTCTGGAATTAAAATAGGGATATGTACTTTATACACAATATTTTCGAAAAGATGAGGCACATTGATTTGCAATTATTAGATGGGAGGGAAGAGAAAAGGTTATTCAATATCAAGTCACATTTTTTTTTACATTAATATTTTTATATAATAATGTATATTACATTGTTGTAAATTTTAATTTTGTATTAATTATACAAATATTAATTCACATATTTTAAGCGTTTATCGTTAACTTATTATTCATTTATATACTATATAAATTAATTGAAGTTATAGCAATTTAAAAAAGTGTAAACGTATTCTTCAACAAATGTATTACACAGATTTGAAATTTTCTGGATCGATTATTCGACGCAATACTTTACTTTCTTGATTATAGAATCCAATACCAGTAAATACCAATAAATAGAGTCAGTAAGCGGGAAGAAAAAGTAACAGATATTTTTATGATTGTGATAAATACAGCCATTGAAAATTATGTGATTTTGTACACATTGTGCTGTCAAAAGAACATATAAAGATTGATTTGCATTTGCCGTACAGAATTCTAATTGTTTTGCAGTTTTTTTTTGACTTCAAATACAGCAATGAATAAAAGGACGTCTCATTTTCAGAATTATTTAGAAATTTTAATTACGCTTATTTTTCGAGTTAAAAATCCTGAAATGAATCGTCTTGAAATTAATCATATCGGAAGCATCTCGCAGAGGTATAACGAATCCCGTTCTACAAAGCAGAAAATCCGTTTAACATTTGAACAGGCGGATTTCCGGTTTGTAAAAACAAAGTTGTCCGACTGAATGAAACATGATAAGAAGATTGAATTTGTTGTTTATGAGAGACTATTATTTCATAAAGCTGAAATCATCTTATTTCTATTTATTCAAATCAAATTGGGACAATGTAAATTGTTTTCATGAAGCTTAAAAGTTGGAGAACGTACGAACCGTGTACTGTACGTTTTGGTAATATTAAATATAAAGCAAACTCATTCGTGAATGATACAAACGTGAACAAAAAAAGTTCATTTATAATTGATTACTCTATCGTTGCTTATGAAAACACACAAATCCATTCAAACTAACGGTACAAATTTAAATCCTCTCGCATCTATATTAATGTTCGTGTTGCTTCATCAAAAGCGCTTTTTTTACTCCGATGTAAATCGTATAAAGGGAAATGAAATTTCAAATAAAAATATAAAGAGAGCAAAAATTAACTCTTAATACAAAACCGACACGTTTTCATACACGCTCGGTTTTATCAGAAGTTACATTTATCTGTATGTTACATGCGTGGTAAGACCTATCTCGTCGCATAAGTAAGACCTGTATAATTTCAATATGTATCTGTCTCTGTTAGACAACAGCCTGTAAATTATGCAAACCTGACTGTGCGCGCGCTCGTTTGTAAAGATATTAAAAGAAGACTTATGTTTTATAGCCTGATTAAAAGAACTTTCGTATGGTAAAAAGAAAATTCTAATGGAAAAGGCCCGATTTCCGAGTAACTTTTAAATATCAAACGTTTGTCCGATCTAACTAACGAGAAGACTTGTTTAACTTGCGCCAAAGTTTCATGCGATTTGAAGCATCGCATCAGTTTTACATTACTGCCACGTTTGTCAGTCCAACGTTGGACGAACCTAACCGATCAATTTGTTTGAGTTTCGATGAACTGTGTGTTTTCTATTTCTGCTACTGAATTACCTAATTATCTAGTTGCGAGTGAACAATATAAAGTCGTTTTTAATGTTCAATATAACACAGTGGTGTAAATTAACTGATAGAATATACAGTTCATCTGGGGGAAACAAGTATCGATTGGTAAAATTATTCATCAACTACGCCGTTGGTTTTATTATCTGCTTTAAATTTTCAAAATCCATTAATAATTTCTAAAATAAAAGGATTATTCTTGTTGAACTTTTGACACTTGCTCTGGATATTTGTAATGAGGTAAAACTGCACTGATATTGATTTTTAAATGTATCATGATTTTTTAGCAACGACGATTTTTTGATTGTACTGTGTACATGAATTTAATAGCGGATGATCTAAATGATAACGATGATAATGACGTGACCTGTGCGAAACATTCTCGTTGAAATTCAATTTAAAATACTTTCATCGTATCAAATTTAAGTGTTATATGCAATTAATTGTGTATAATTAATTATACATAATTAAATATGATTATTTAAGTATTATTTCTCAGTACGCTTTATATTTAAAAAGTTATGAAGACTGGCACACTTAATGATTTAAAATTAGCAGTACTGAGGTAGAATGAATTTCATCGTGTATTTATAATCTTATTTCCATAAAACTTGAAACATATATCGGTACGTTTCCTGTACTTTATAACGGAAGTTCTCTTAAGTTTGATAATCTTTTTACTTGTATAACAAAAGGACAATTATTTCTTGTTAAAAAGCTTTTCATTAAAATTTTTTGCACATTAATCTGTCTTAAAGTATGAAATTCTTTAAATTAAGCAACAGCAACAGCAGCAACATTATAAATGCGACACGAGGTACGAAGAAGAAAAGGTTTTATTATAATTTACTAATTGTTTTAATTAAACTTTTTGGTATTTTACATGCTAAATATAGTTTTACAACATTGTACAAAAAGATGATAAATGGAGAGACAGTATGAAAGAATTTCTTTCGTTTAAAATGGAAAAAAAAATCCTTTTATTGTTGAGAAACATAAATAGAATATCCTTTTTTTTAGAAAGTGTTTTCTAAAAGATCTTACGTTGATCCAAAAAAAAGAAATTTTACTTTCTTTTTACATGCTCTTAGCAAAATTAAAAACTCTTGAAACAGAACTTAAAATTATCTCAAAAGTATAATAACAATATTTATAAATCAATTGGAGTAAAATGTATAAAAATTTAATCACATCCAAGGTTTACTAGAAAATGAGTCATTTGTTTTTAGAATTATTTAATGTTTCTAACGTGTAATTTTTCTTTGTGCAGGAAGTATACTAGTCACATTGCATATTAATTAATTTATTATAAAAACACAATTTTGTTAAATACGTAACATTGTTTTTAAATAAAATAAAATCATATTAAATTAAAACCATCAAAATATTACATGTATATTATTCTCTCATACATATTTGATTAATAATACAAAATTATGATATAATTTTATCTCGCGTACATTGAAAATGGTAGTATTAAATGCAAATGTGTTATGAGTATATGTTATATGTTTCTAAGTCGTCGTGAATGCAAATTGAACAAAATGTTATATAGATATAATTTTAGAAAACATTAAAATCACTGTTCACTTCATTTACAAAAAAGTACTCTAAATAATTAGCACACTGCGATACTTAATTTCGTTACTCCAAACATTATTCTGTATTATTATGTATATTATACAATAATAATTAAATCTAAAATTAACAGTCAACTTTCTATCAAAAAAATGTGGCTATGTTAAACTTTAAGAACACTATTTAATTGTGAATTAAATGAATGAAAGGAAACTTGAAATCTGTATTAATTATAAGCTAAAATCTTTTGCAATATTTGAAATGATTTATTACATACAAATAACAGATTTTATTGGACAAACAAATAAAATTTCAGTTGAAAAAAAAAGTATTCGAATAATGAAAAGAAGGTCTCGTTATAAATCGACGTTAACTTCTCTAAGAAGTGCAAAGAGACTAAGAGGAGGGTATTTCATTCGAAAGAAACAGAAGGGACAAGAAATTAAATAATAAAAGAAATAGCAGAAACTTTCAACGCATTATCCCATTTCCAATTTTCCCTTTTTGTTTCATATTACAACAAGGGATGGTTGTTTATCGTATTGCGATGAAAAGAAATGGTATTTCACCACAGTCATTTTTGAATCATCGCATGCCATCTTTTGGTAAATCGGTAGATTATTGTGCCATCGATCGGTTTTTCGATATTTCTTTCTCATAACACAGGTTTTGTTCAAATCCTCGCATTAAAAAAACAGGATTAAAGTTTTTTGTAATTTAGAAAAATTACTTCCTCGAAATTTGTTTGCTCAAAATAAAAATATACTTAAAACAATTTATACTTCAGGTAAATTGACAAACAGTCGAAAACAAGGAAAGGTTCGAAATGAAAAGAATTTTATTTTGATTTTTTAGAATACAACTGCATTTCGTATATTCTGAAACGTATAACGTCAATGTTAAAAAATTTCCTTTCCAAATAAAAATGTCCAAAATAGAATATTTCGCACTGTTTGAAGAGAGACGTGCTTTTCCTTTGCACAGTATTTCAGTTCATCTGAATTTCTTTGAAACTGTAGAATTCTCGATATAAAATTGTCGTACGTCAAAGTGTTCACCATCGATTATTTCTTTGTCTGTGTTATTCAACGTGTCACATCTACAAAAAGAAATATTCTTTATAAAAGTATTACTTTCCAAAGATTTATGTATAATGTGTGCAATTTTCTGAATGCAATAAAACTTTTTTGCAATCGTTGACATACCTTAGAATTGACTTGAACTATTCAGAAAAGAAATTGCACGTTTAAGAGGATTATATTACTTTAACATTCATAATTTACGTTCTTTTGGATTTTCGTGGAAAGTAAAGAACGACGATTTCATTTTTCAAATATAATTTGACTCTCTATCTTAATCATAACAGACAAAAAAAAAACAAGTAAAATAGTGTTTTGATCGTAAAATTAATAACGAAATTATTTTTATTTCTTTATTAATATTGTTGTTGTTGATGGTGGTAGTGGTGATATTATTGTATTACTTTTATAAAATAATACTTGAAATATAAATGTATGTTAAAAAATGACAATTTAATTAAAGCATTTAATTTTAATTAATATTTTAATACGATAATTAAACTATACAAACGTAAACATATACGAATAATAGTACTTACGCTCCAAATTAACCAAAACTCGAAATTGGATATTTTAACAGTTATTCCAACAAACATTTTCGCTTCAGGAATAAAAATTACCAAGCTTAGTTAAAATAAATTCAAACGAAGTATGTGTAAGAATTGCAAATTTTTTACTTAAAAATTCTTAACAGTAATACATCTCAGCAAGAAACGGATTTTTAAATCTTATTTGAAGTCTAATTAAACTTGCATACCGTTGAACAATATTCATTGACGCAAACTTTTTACGCAAGCAAAAACTTTCAGTTAGCTTATATTAAGACAGTTTGGTTAATGAAAGGTAAAAAATAGGCCAATTTTTTGATACATATAAATAATATCGCAATCCTTTTAAAATAATTTTTATTGAAAGAAATTATATTATATTATGTTTTGAAAAAAAAAAATATATATATATACTTTTTTATATATATAATTTCACATTATAAAATAAACGATTTTTCTTTAACCATCAATAATTATTTTTCGAATTATTAAAATTGCTAAATATAAATAAAAATCTATACAATAACTTCTCGAACATTTTTAAACATATTTGTATATTTGATAATTTCTTAATGAAATTTCAGTTATAATTTTGTTGATTTCATTAATTTAAGTATCTGTAAATTTAATTATAATTATGATCTAATCGTTTTTATACAATGACATTAGTTTTATCATTAGCTTTAATTCTTATCATTCATCTTCTAATGATTGATCGAATTATTAACTTTTATCTTAATTAATAAATTTTCTTTATTAGGTTTATTTGTTTAATTTTAATAAATTCACTTATAAAATCACATAAATTTATACAGTTAATACATTTTGATATGTTGTTTTTTTTTTACTTAATTAAATTTAGATACAAAGTTGCAATATATACACGAATATACAAAACAATCGAAAAATAATGTAATGTAATGTAAAATTTCAAAATAACAAAATGAGTATTTGTCAAATAAACGTAACGTTTCTGTGCATGCACGTATTTTAATTAGTGTATGTGTATTTAATAATAAATAATGATTATAACTTATTTAATAATTCAATTGTATTTTTAATGTCAGTGTATTTATTGACTGATCTATACGTTATTTTTCGGCCAGTTATACTGCCGTTTCGGTTATTTTTAACACAAATTATAAGTTACAAACAATGATCATGTTATGTTATTAATATTTTGTTTGTCAAATTACATAGTCCCAACTTTTCGGTCCTTATCAAGGTATCTGCATATACACAGTGAAGAGAAATTATTTTAACAATCATATCCTATTATTATTATTATCAATATTTATTACAAAAAAATGCAATTAATTAGCCAAGTCTCACCAACGCACTCATCAGTGTTATATGTGGTTATGTAAAATATAATTACATTATCATTATACCATGTCATCATTCTTCAAACATCATAAATTCAATACTTTAAAACAGGTTTTTTGTCAAAAAATTTGAGCTACAACTATCAAAAATTTATTCTAACAAGTATACTGTAAACGTATTAACTGTATGTTATGAATTAAAATCGTGTTGTGTGAAGAAAGATAATTAAAATTGTACACACAAGCAGATCTGTTATTTTGATACACCTATACATTTAAAATTTATTATTTGATTAATTTTATTGTGATTTTATTTTATTCTTAGATAATTCGATTGTAAATATAACTTAATTTTTTACGTCTGTTTGTTTATTTATTGCATTTTAACTTGAGTTTACATAGAACATTTCTAATATATTTCTGTTATAAAAATTACTTTCTATATCTGAAAGGCTGCATGACGAAAAACCAGTTTTAAAGTTTTGAATTTATGGCACATGAATGATGTTGGTGAGACTTAGCTAATTAATTGCATTTTTCGTAATAAATATTGATAATAATAATAATAGGATACGATTGTTAAAATAATTTTTCTCCTCCGTCTACACAGATACCTTGGTGAAGAGCAATAAATTATAGTCGAAACGTTGGGATTGCATAACTTGTCGAATAAAATATTAATAACATAATACGATAACTGTTTTTAACTTGTAATTTTGATCATTTTATAATAAATACAATTTAATAAATATACAATATAATAAAAATAAAGTTACCGAAACGTTGGTATAATTGGCCAAAAAATAATATGTATATATTAATAACTTATTTAACACAAATTCTGATAATATTTCTTGACTTATCGACTCGTTCGCCATGACGAAGACTACGTTACTCTAATGGAAATTATCTCTATGACAAAACTTATCTCGATTATTTTTAAGTACATGTCTATGTTTGTCACGTACGTTCAATGTATCGCGCGACAGCATAATCTTTCAGAATTAGACGCACGATGAATAACTTAAAACGTTGATACGTTTCGGATTGTCCAAGTTAATGAGAAACGAGCAAAAGTCAGTATTAAAGTATTTGTCAAACGTTGGCATTAAGTAACTACGGAATGATTTTACTCGCCGAAACACGCGTTCAATTTAATTGATTCTGACTTTATACAAAATTGGTTTGCATCTGCAAATTGAATTCAAAAGGTTTTCCCTAAAAACAACATACTTATTCCGTGCGTGTGTGTGTGTGTTTATTTTTTCGTTTATTTTATAATGCATATAAAATGCATTGTGATAAGGGTAATTTGGCCGTAACAATGGCGCTACGTCTAGCACGCCATATAATTTCACTTCTCAACGGTACTCGTTTTCCACCCGTCGTGGGAATCCCGTTCACCGCAATAGACATTGTACCGAAGCGCTAATGACAAATCATTCCCGTTCGTTTCTTGCAATCTTTAACTCAATTTTTTTTTTTCATTTCTTTATTTATTGCTGAATTCACCTTACGAGTGGACTTTCACGCAACTCTTCGACAGAATATTTTATCGTCATGAAAAAAGTTACAAGCGCGCGATTCGTTAATAATTTCATTTCGATTAATCGCACGCGTGGCAAAAGCGAGAACGACTTTTTTTAGTTGAAGATGCAACAATTTTCTTCGGTGGATGTAAATGCAAAGATTGATGTGCAAAGTGTTGAAACTGTTGGAATAAAAATGTGCGACGTTTGTTTGATTCATTTGTCTTTCCCGAGGCAACACTGGAAAATGGTTTATGAGTGATTCATAAAAATGAAATTCAGTTCAAAAATGTTGCGAGTGCCAATTCATCTTGACAACCAACATTGCTGTAAAATCCTTCATATAGTTTACCCTTTGATCTGATATAAAGGATTTTTATATAGTCTTATATTTCTTTCACCTCTATGAGATCCGCCTGTCTGTGAGATTCTATCTTGATTTAACGTTTTGTTTGTGGCTGGTAATCGTAACGTTGGTATAAAGCAAATTTAATTTATGTATAAATAATTTCTTTTCGAAACCGTGCAATTTGATTGTAGTATGGGTGCATTTTTTTTTTCATTTTCAACCTATTTTGTTTTTGATCATGAAATTGCGAGCTTCGATAATGATACATTTATATGCAATTGTATTGCAAAAATATTGAAATTTAAAGATCAAAGTAATATGTTTTCAACATCGCAAAAATTAATTGGCATTATTCAAGTGGAAGATATAAATTGTAAGAGAAATAATAAAAGAAGCGCAAAACAAATATTTTTATGTTTATTTTTTTTATTGCGACAAAATATATTATAAAACAAATCGTGTTTAGTTATTAGCACGAGTTAATGATCAAATTTAAAATTATTCGGTTATAATTTATTTTACACTAACGGTTAGTCATTCATAAGTCGGACTTATTTATTTATTATATATATTATTGGATTTGTAACGTTGCTTGACTTTAAGATTCGACTGATGTTTTTCCTATGCGTTACTGAATGTAAAGTCCAACAAAAAGTGAATTAAAACTAAGTTAAAAGCTATAAAACTGGCCAGTGCAGGTGTTTTCTCATAAGTATTAAAATGTATTGTATTTTTCAAATGGTAGTACAATAAATATTAGGATATTTTAATGTTTCGCATTTATTTCTGTGAATAAGAATTATTTTGGATTGTCAAATTCAAGAATTTTGCATTGTCAATTACACCGAACAATAGAAAACATTCTGAATGTTCGTTAGTATATAATCCATTATTTAAAAATATATCGCGATATTGTGCAGGTGTTGCAAAGCGCGAATGCTTTTTTCCTCAACGACAACGCTTAGTTTTTAAAAGCAAGAATTTTCGCTTGACTCGCCTGATATAATAAGAATAATAAAATCGCGTAGACTCCAATGGGCGGGACATGTAGCACGAATGGGACAAGAAAAACGACATACAGGGTATTTGCAGGTAGACTAAGTAGTAGGAGACCCTTAGGTAGACCGAGACGCAGATGGGAGGATAACATTAGAATCGATCTTAGGGAAATCGGACGCGAAGATACACCGTGGACGGAATTGGCGCGAAAAAAATTATAATTGAATAGAAGAATGTTTTATAACTTTCTGTAAAATTCTGGTCTTACATATACTTTCATCCAAACATATCTATGTAAAATACTTACGAAATAACTTTAAACTGAATTCTGTATAATAATATACGTATGTTAAATTGTTCATTAGGCTAAAACATAAAAATGAGAGTATAAAAAATTAAGTAGTTCAACAATCAAACTACTATATCTGCAATAGTTGTACATTAATTGATATAAAAGTATAAGAAAATTTTACTCGTATATCAATAAGCAACTTCCTTACTATAAGTCTTAAGAACAGAGATTTTTGTAACACACTTTTCAATTCGAAATGTTAAAAACATGGCTTTGTGATTACATAAAATTATTATTAACAAATAAATATCTTTTAACCAATACTTTCACACTATAAGCAGAGTATTTTAAAATCAAAACAAAAATAAATAACCAAAACGAAAAATGACGCATTGGCGTCATTTATTTTAATTTTGAAAACTTGAATTTTTAATTAATAAATAATGATGAAATAATCAAGATTTGACTTATTTCTAAATTTAATGGATTTTAATAAGAAGAGGTATACTTTTAGATTCATTATAAAGTGATATTTTTTAAAATGACAGGGTTTTAATTTTTACTCGCATTCTTATGATTTAAAACATAGTTCTAAGATTCTTTGTACACAAGTTTCCTTATTAGTTTCCGTATGTTTAAATGTACTGAGAAAAAAATGTCAACTTTTGCAATACTGAGACAGAACACAAGCATTGTATAATAATATTCAAAATAATTTAATCATGGAATTAAAATAGAAAAATTTTAACTAAACTAAAAGCATTGTTATGCTTCTCGTATACTAAACAATGAATAAATAATAAATGATATTTTACTATATTTTCTAGTGATACTGAAATAGTAAGAGGCACGATTTAAATTACTTTAATTATAATTTATAAAAATATATAACATAAAAATGGTTAAAAGTTCAAGAGTAATAAGTAGTTCAAATTTTATATATAAAATTTCTTTATAATTTGTCAAATTATAATATTAAAATAATAACAAAATTTTGTACCTAATTTTAACAATAAAAATAATTTGTGAGAATTAATTAAAGAGTCTTTAAATTTTTTTATGACTTTTATAGATTCTTTTCACTTCTTAAATATATATTTTTGTTTTCATTTTTTTTTCCGATTAACTTGTATTAAACTTGCTACACAATTACAAAAATAAAATTTAATTCAGCTTTAAAAACTAATTTAAACCTCAATAGAATAATTAAGTAAACCACAGAGAAATAAGCTAAGAACTGTAAAAGTTGTTTAATGAACTAATGAAAGCTTAGGTACCTGTTTTCACGTAAACCTTTATAAAATTAAACGACAAGACAATATATCTACAGTCGTACAAACTTGTGATTAAAGCAAAGATTACATTGAAGACAAAAAATAACTTACGCTTTTCTATTACTTTATATTAAAGCTTCTATTTTCTTAAATTAATTTTAATATGAAACTGTGATTTGATCGTCCATTAAATTTTTGTTTGTTCTGTTACTTTAACACTAAAGATTCGTTATTAAATATAATCTATGTAAAAATTTAAGTAATAATAACACTTTTTTGTATTTTTACTTAAATATAATTTACGCAATAATTCCAAAAATAATAATAAAGTTTTTATATTTAGACTTTCATTTTAAAAGGAAACTTAATTTTTTATTGAACAATAATACAATTAATGGAAATAAATTTTATTATATAAAATCTATTTTACAATAGTTTAAAAATAAGTTCAAATATTTCTTTAAGACATTACATTTTATTGAAATTATAATTAGCAATTTGTAATAAGTATTACAATTTATTTAATAAAATTTTGTATACATGCATAAATCTGTGGTGAAAAGAATATCTGAGCTAGATAACAAAAACTAAATAAATGTCAGAAAAATTATTTTACACATAGTGAAAACGTATGAAAAAGTCCGAAATGTCTGAGTTTTTTAAATAAAATACAAACAGCAATGTCTAAAAATATACATAAAAAAAATCATGACACCGGACAAATTATAAGTCTTATGCAGTAATAAGAACCTTAATAAATATAATATTTAGTAACATTTATTTAAATTAAAGAAAAAGTTTCAAAAAGTCTACAAACATTTGAAAAAAAAATGAAAAAGTCTAAGAAAATTTGAAGACCTTTAAAAAAATATCTGACAAATTCTAATAATGTACGAAATGTCATAATAAAATGTTAAACAAAATTAAATATGCTTAAATGTTTTCTAGGTATTGAGCAGTATTATGACCGAAATATACAGCAATCTAAATTATCTTACTATTTATAATTAAATACTTCTTAAGTAAGCGAAAAATCACAAAAAGAAAAATAATTTAAATACGAAAACACATATATTTCAAATTATAAAATGATTTATATCTATTTAAAAAGAAACGATCCTTCAAATAATAAATAAATCGTAAAACTATTCGTAATAACTCCTCTAAAGAGCAAAGTTAAAATTTTTCGGAGTCTCGTATAGTTCGAAGGTCATAACAGGTTTACAAAATTATATATTTATGCATATAAATACAAGTATAATATACTTATGTGTGAGCTTAATCATATCAATAACATTATACATGATGCCGCCTTTGAACTTTATGATGACTTGAACTTAATCAGTATTGCTTGTATAAAAAGTCTCAGTAAACATACATATTTTTAAAGCTTGTTCTGCGTTAAAGTTTCTTTTGAGTACTTAAGCGAAAATGCATAATGTCTCTCTTTTGATATGAATAATTTCCCACTATTTTATACATAATGTTCTTCATATTATATAAATGAATATGTTGCTTGAAATAATATTTACATTAATAAATTGGCTTCAATGTTTACTTACACAATATTTGAAAGATATATACTAATGATCTGATTTAAGTTACTTTTTTATATACGAGGGTGGTTTAATAAGATACAACTTTTCAATGACACAAACAATTTTTGAATAATATAATAATTTGTTTTTCAATATAATCTCTTCTTAGCTTTATACGCTTACTAAAATAGTGCTGAAGATTTTTTATGCCCTCTTAATAATAATTTCCATTTCAATAAAAACGTATTTCCTCAAAATCAATTCTTTGTGTTTAGAAATAAAAAATACACTAGGTGCTCAATCCAGCGAATAAAATGAACAAGAAAGTAATTCGTAATACAATTCTTACAACTTGCGGTTGCAGAATGAACTGGTGCATTATTTTGATGGAAGAGCACTTTTTTCTTCGGCAAATGTGGCCGCTTTTCTTTCAATACAACATCAAATCGATGCAGTAGCAAGGCACCATATTTTCCGGTGATCGTCTTTTCCTTCTGTAATCGATCAATTTCATGCCGTGCACATACGAAAAAATCGTGACCATGATCTTACAGGTAAATGGGTAGTCTTTGTCTATTTTTGGTTGGTGCTCCTCAAATTCAATCCATAATTTATAGTAATATATCACATGACATTGCTTTTGATCGACTGTCAGAGAATGCATCACTTTTCTTGCTAAAAACTTTCTCGTACCTAAACGTTTATGCAAAATATAAAATACACGTTCAGTTGAAGTTCTAACAATAACAATAACTCTAATCGCTCGTATTTTTAATTAGTGACGTTCAAATAGAATATCATGAACATTATCAATTTTTACTTGAGAATAAAACTTTTTTGAATCTTCACGAGGCTTAGCATCATGTGAGCTTACGCGATTAAAACGAAATTCAGTAAACCACTTGTAAACGACTGAACAGAAGCATGTTCCACATAATATTTCTCAAGCTTTCCTTCAGCTTCCTTGATGGTTTTTCATCACAGAAGCAGTGATTAATGGGAGTATGGAACTTGTATTTCTCCATGATCTTAATCACACTGAATTGTAAAGAATGTTTAAGAATTTTCTAATCAACAGATTTAATCAAAACTTTATGTACATACTAGTATAAGATGAGATTTGCTTACAATGACCTGAAACTTCTAAATTCAATGACACTTTGTCAGAATTCGCAGACTAATTAAACGATCTTGGTAAAATAATGATCAATAGTAATCAATAAATGCAAATTATTTATAAAAGCTTCTTTGTAAAATAAGTGCTATGGTAATATAATTGGATTGCCATTACTTATAATATACCCATTTTTTTAAGTTCATAGTCATGAGGAATCTATTAAATATTCACAGTTAATTATTTTATATAAGTAAATCTATCATAAATAAGTAAGAATATTTTTAATTATTATTATTAAGAATATACTTTTAAATAAATTAAATCTAAAATGACAATAATTCAGTCATGTGAAATTACAAACTTAAATAATAACATATTTAAATATCGTGTACATAAAAAACAAAACCTTATTGAATGCCGTTTGAAACAGTAAATTATTGAACAGAAGATAAATTTTTTAAATGATAATAGTTTGTGTAGATACAACACTCACAACTATATAGTGTGGCAATTATTCACTAAAACAGCTCACAGAGTTATACGAAATATTAATCAGTATTATGTCATTTCTTTTTCATTTGTTCAATAACAGTCGGTATCCTGAACCATATAATCCCATTTTTTTAACTGTGTATTGTAGATTAAACGACTGATTTGTTAAAGTACAAAGCGACCGCGTGAAAAATATTATTCTGAAAGTAATATGGAAATAATATTTCCTTGAACAATAATCCACAAAAAAAATTTCGTTGGTTTGTCAGTCGTTAATAATCAAACAAGAATTTTTACGACATTTTTAGCTGTACTGACAAACGATTGAATTGGTAATATACTTTATACCAATACTGATTAATAAGTCGACAACGATTTATTATTTATGATGTTGTTTTACTACTCATAAAAGTCTTATGTGATCTTCAAATTAATTATATAGCTCGTGTATATTCTGCTATTTAAATATCAATTACATTAACATGTTTTGTCGAAAGTAGACAAATATTTTATTATAATATATATTATATTCATCACTTTTTGATTTGTTATTTATCAATTTTTTTATAATGGTATATTCCACTTTTATTAATGTTTATCGTGATACTGTCATAAACAATAACTATATTTTTTATTACAGCAACTGTACTGATTGAAATAAGCCTTGAGTTTGAGATTCAACCTTGTGTATTTGGAAGCAATAACGATACCGTTTGATTATTTCCGATTGTTTCTAGCAATGCATTTCAATTAAATTATACTTATTGGAGACAGTAGCTGTTACTCAATTACGCTCGTTTGATTATAATTTTTGAGGAAAATCAATTTAATATTTTACACGAATGTAAAATGTCATAGCATATCGTTACTTTGTATGAGCACTTTCAAAGTCTTAACTAAAGTGCTAGTTAAAAAATGTTCGAATAAGAATACAGAACGTTAATAAAAAAACTCATGCTAGACAGTCATCTCTTTAGAAAAAGTTTAATTGATATTTTTCACTTTAGGTGCAACTGCTCTTTGTACATTTTTATACTTATTATCGGTCTCTCAGAGTATAAAGTATAAGACTTTTATAATTATTTGCTACCCTTTGTAACATTTATTTTGTATTTTTACTTTCTCTGTAATTATAAATGTAACTGTAATTATAAATGTAACATGTGGTGTCAATAAACCTTAATATAATTTCGATGTAATACGACATATAATTTCCATATGCTACAGAATTGATATATATTCTGTATAATTGTACATGACTTATATTTACTCTATGTATGATATGTCCTATGCATATTCCAAATATTGTACTTGAAACTCTCTGGTATTGTTATAATATTTAAACAATTGTCAAAATTGTTATATTGATGACAGCAAATAAATGACGCAAGGTCATTTCGCCAATCGTTGGGAAAAGGTTTTCGATACTGTGTTATTACTGACCTGATTTTTTACTTGATTGATTTTTGTACTTGACCTGATTTCTACGTTGGGCAACGAAGTACGGTAACGAGTCTAAGAAATTAGTTTAAATTCGTAGCTCCACTTACACTTTTGTTTAATACATTGATTGCTATTCATTGCCAAACTTACCACCAAACATTCGTTATACTTTTTACTAGAGAATCTGGTATTCATACAACTAATTATAAAGAAATTTCATGTGTGAGATTTGAATTAGCATCTTTCAACATTTTACCTTTGAACTTTATTTACTTAGTCATATTCAATCTATAAATCACAGTTAAATGAGTTTTATTAACTCTATCAGACCACCGTACCGATTTTGCGATAACTTCCGAACCTGCCATTACACCGCTGTTCCTAATTTTAGGTACTTTACCTATATATGAAAAAATGCGTCACAAAGTTCCATCTTATTCTAATTACTTGATTGCATGTAACTAACATTTATCCATATCATTTTTGTTTTTTATCTTTTACAACCACCTATCTTGGGTACAGAGGACAGTTAAGTTCACGACTGCAGACATGGTAGAGTTAAGAGAGACAATAAAGTACGGTGTTATTCTTAAAAACTTATTCCATTTTGAGTTATAAAAATAAAATATAGTTAAATGGCTAAAGTTCAGTGTTAGTGATTCAAGAGTAAATCTACTCCTATTGGACTCCCTAATAAGGAACACATAGTAAATGTACTATAAAAATAATGAATACAGATAAAGTCTGAATTATTTGTCACACTGATTTTTTTCGTTATATACAGGTTAAATGTCTAATAAGAGTCTGAGGAAAGGTCTCAAAAGGATTTGGAAACAATCTGGCAATAGTTTGTAGCAAAACCTAGCAGTAGATGTAATCGTTTTCAGACTCGTGACCGTACTTAATTTTAGACTTTATTTAGTTTGGTCCAAATTATTTTCTAAGTTTCTCTCAATCTAATTTTGTCCACGCGTGAAAAAAAGAGTCCAAACATAAGTTCAAGTATTACGCAAGACAATTTTGTTCATTTCTTCATAATGTTACTATCTAAGTCTGTAATCACAATAACAAACAATTTAATTATAATATAGCAAAAACTACAACATGATTGATGAAAACAGACTATACCATGATTATAATTTTGTTGGCATAATTTTACCTAAATATGTTATAAACTGAGTCATATTTTTTTCTCTACCTTCTTCTAATAAAATTTGCTACACAAATGTGTTGTACTTTGTTATTCAAATTTTTTACTAAACTGTTATTTTATTAAATGTATTAATTGATATTAGTATTTATATAATATACTCTACACATGTCTTATACATCGTACTATAGCATACTTAAAAATTTTCAAAATTGAATTTCTAAATATTAAAAACTGAAATGTAAAAAATTATAATTTAGATATATATTTATATTTTTTTTAAATCTTGCAAACTTAATCGAAGATTATTGAAATGTTCAGATAAATTAACAGCTTTCGGAACATTTGAAAATCCTCCGAAAAATATCTTTTTACTTAGATAATTAAATGTTTAGCATACAGTAATTTTAATTAAGTATATTTTGTTGTTAATTTGATTATTATATATAATTATTACATTTTCATTATAACATGATTATGAGTAATTAAAAATAAGTTAATAACAAATATGAAAAAATTTTCGGTTGTATAACTTCACTGTTTAACGTACCACTTAATTGCTATATCAACCAGTTTATAAAACTATTTTCTGCATCATCTTTACGAAAAAAAGTAATTCATTTAAAGTTCAATGAACGTTCAGCAGTATAACCTAATCATTATGTAGCAATGTAGTTAACAGAATAGAAAAAAGTTATGCGTGCGACCTATATTCACACAGTGTGTTTGTCATATTAAATGCCGTATTGTTGCAGTTTCTCACTGAAAAATCTATGCAACAATAATATGGCAATGAATTTGATACGGATCTGAAATTACAAACTCGTACCACACTCATTATTTTCCTTATTTAGTTCTCTATAAGAAAACACGCATTATTTATTATAGAAATCATTCATGATATTTGTGATTATAATAAACATACAAGCATTGAATTATAAATGTAATTTTCTTTAATATTTAAAATATTATCATTTGCAATATTTAAGCAAAATAAATTTTTATTTTAACATTGTCACATATATTCATAGTGAATATTCGTAGGCTAATCAATGTGAGTAGGACAATCGATAGACAAAATGTCAAGCAATCAGTCAGGCATTGGTATTACAAAATTATGACAAATCCAGCAAACATACAAGCAAAAGTTTAGATTATACATGCGATTATACAATCGTCATTCTTTTACTATACTTTTTTCAGATTGACGTGTCATACTATTTACTGCATAGATGATGTACAATTCGCAAAAATGTATTCGAACTCTTAGCGTACTGATAATAATACTGATATGACGTATCATATTAATGCAATTCTATTTTCAAAACGGTATTCACAATGCTAAGATATTATCGTACACTAACTCGTCGAAATACATTTCTGAAATGTTCTTCAAAAAATAATTCAGATTCTTGCTGAACTTCTGTCATAATCTTTCCACACGACTGACTTAGGGAGCAGATGACTGTTGCCACACTGACCGTATTGTCAATTTTAACGTGAGTATACTTCAGTTAAAATAGTTTGTGAAAAACTCCGAATATCTTTGAACATATATTAAATCCTCTAAGAATGGCTGCAAATTTCTGGAAATACTCTGGAATCTCAGAAAAACTTTAAAAATCCCAACTCTTCACAAAGGTAGTAAATATAAAACAAAAATTTAGAAACAATTTTAAACATTAAGTTTTAATTTGTTATCTGGCAATTTATTTCTTACTGATCATCTGTTATTTTCATTAATTCAAAGAAAAATTCATCATATTTAATTAACATTTCAAGCACACTTCACTAATGAAAATTATAACAGTTGTACGTTATAAATACTGCGAAATAATTAAACTTTAAATGAGTAAATTTGTACATATGTTTTTATATGCAATTATAAAGCAAGTAGAAACCAATTAATGCGCTTGAAACAAAGCTTGGAATTGAATAGAGACAAAATAGCAATGTTATTATGCATTTCAATTATTTTTACCTCCATATAAAAATGTAATCTCATCTTTAATTAGTGCAATTCAATTTATTTGTAAATGCTAAATTAAATTTTAATCAATTTCTTTTGTAGAATATAAAAGTTGTAACTCTCATATTATTTTATATAAAACATAATAATTATATATATATTTCAAATATTAATGCATATACCATTAATTTATATAAATTAAAAAGTCAGTAGAGTAAAGTGAAATTCAATTCCCGTGTAATTATTAACAGAAAATGTACATTGATGTAACACAAAGCGATACGTTGAATGTCAGAGTAGAGAAATAAATGCGAATTCGATGAGTTTTGCGCATTCGTTGTATAACTCTATTCATAAAAGGAGTAAGGTGATATTAACCATTGCCATCTTTCTTGAATTTGAGTCTATATTTTGTTAAATAAATGCGAATCTCAGTCATAGTATAATGAACTATACAAAGGACTAGTTGAGTGATGGTTGAGAACTAGTTGAGGTGCATATATGTCACTGTATGTGTGTGCATATATATACACATCTTGAATAGTCTTAGTTTCAAGTCGTTAGTCAATACATGGCCCTCCCTATTGAACAACGTACTTTAGCAATGACCAACGACGAACAGGGTCACAAACCAATAATTGACCACAAAAGAGGATTCAAAGGTCAATCAAAGGACTGACAATCCCAATTATGCTGTTTCAAATCACTTTAAATATTACTTCTTTATATTTTCATTTAAATAACATTAATTTCCATTTTAATAAATATTTATATTTTGCAATCCAACTATAACTTGATAACTTCGTTTACATTTTAAGTGATATTTGGTTTCATGATAGGAAATAGTATTAATTGATCAGATTCTACAACATGAAATTCACTATAATGTATACTAATTATACTGAAAAATATACAATCATTCAGAAATACAAAAGTAACTTATCAACAACTTCTGCTTTTATACTTGCTTCCTAAAATCAGAAAACGTTATATTTAAACAATTTCTAATATAATGTGTTTACGTGATTATTTTTTAAAGTTTCTACAAATCAGAATTACTTCCGATCGAGTGGAACAACTTCTAGTAAATACAGTGAACGAAGGACGACTTTTTGATGACTGATCAAAGAAATATGAAGTGTGGTCTCTTATGTGAAACTCAATACTTTCTTGATTCTACAAACTTCATGTTGATTACTACTACAAGTTTGTTCCATTTAAGTGATGCCTATCAAAATTGATCGGCTTATTACTTCAAAAGAGTAATGTTTCTTAAAGAATAGAATTATATTTCACATCAATTATCATATTTGTTATTTAAACGTAAATAATGTTATCTTTTTTTATACATTACTGAATAATACAAAATTAATGATATATCTCTGGCATTCGACAAACTTGACCTTAAACTGCATGATGCGTAACATTCTAATCCAAATTCTGGTTTAAACAAAATATTTTTTATATAATCATATGAAGTTTCGATTATTTTACTTTGACCTAATTTTTAATCACTTTAAATGTTATTTATTAAATATTTAGTTTCAATATTTATTATATTATTCAATATTTAGTTTCAGATTATGTTACATAGCGTGTAATCTTAGTATTTACATCTGAAATTAAAAATACGGTCAAATCGTTTCTTAAAGAGGAGGGCTTGGCGAATTATTGCTTTTAATAATAATTCAAAAAAAATTTGTAAATTTAGATTATTTAAATAAACCAATACTTTTAGAATACATAGTCTTTACAAAGATTTAATTACTTTTCTCGAGAAAAGAGCATTGTACGAAAAAAATGTCCGAAAAAAATGTTAATATTTTAAAATGGACGTCTGCTTGTGTAATAATTATCCCAGTCCTAGTATTCTTTGAGGACAGAGCAAGGGAAAATGTTGAAATTTCAAATGGGATTTTATTGCAGATTCTGATTCTGCATTAAAAAATACGTTGAGTTTATTTGAATCATTTCTTTTGAATTATGTTTCAATCAAAAGTTATGATAGACTAAATTCACCATTTATCACTATTAGATCGAAAAAGAATCAATCTTTAGATTTCTTGGCCTTTCTCTCTCGGTTTAACAGCAGTAAATAATAATGCTCAATTATTTAAATAAACTTGATATATTCTGTGATATAAATTTCAAATCTGCGAAAAAATGGGAATTCCCCATTTTCCAAACACTTTGAAGTATTAAAAAATTTAATATTTTTAGTAAGTGTGTTCTCTGGACCCTTTAAAATAAAATTCTCAAAAGCAAAAGTGTAAATTTCCTAAACTAACTGAGTAATAAGCGTTTTATAGAGAACTCTATAAAAAGGAGCTCTATATAGGGACCTTTATATAGGGAGATATATAACATTTTAAAAGTTATAAACACGAACAGACTCTCTCGGAAAATATTGTGGAGACCACAGAATCTATTTACGAACTACTAAGTAATGATGATTTGCTTAACAGAAGCGTTGGAGGTTTCAATCAAAACATCAATGAGAGCTTGAATGCAGTCATTTGGGACATATAGCTCCAAAGGCTATTGCATGCAGTGTCAACATCATTAATATTGCAACAAATATTACTGTTTGCAAATTCAACGATAAAAAAAACTAAACATCGTTGAACGTCTAAGTATACATGTCAGGCAGAATTTGCACCACTACGCAATGGAGCAGGACGTGAAACGCGTTAAGAAGGCTGAAGCGAGAACAAAACGAGTGGCGAGCGCGGAAAATGTTAAAGCAGAACCGAATATCAGCAAACATTCGACTTTTAGGCATACGAAAGAGTCCTAGGAATCCCCTAGGAATAATGGATCAATGATAATCCAATGATGTAATTGATTTCTCATATGAAAAACAGCAATCGAAACTTTAAACGCGTTTTCCTCTAAATCATGTTTTTTAGCCTTGTTGGCAGCTTACAACTCACAATTTGCATTCAATTTATTTGTAAGTTTGGAAAAACGTTCTTCATTCTCTAACTTGGTTTTGATCGGGCAATTTTTTTATTGGTAGATCTACATATAAATTTTTGCAACTGACAAGAAAAACAAAAAATTTTCATGACTTTCAAATTTTTTTTTCATCACACGAGTATAATTTGGAAAAGTATTTTTTTGATCCGATGAGCCCTAAATTGGAACTTATTTAAGAAGCACGTAATAAAATAATTGATTTCAGATGGAAATTAAGAGTTCCAGCCTGTCAATGCAATACGCTCGATTTTTTAACTTGCACCGAGGTTGCAACTTTCGCGATTTATAGCAAAAGTTTAAAAAGTTACACTTTTTAAAAATATAGTTCAAGAATACTTTTGTACAATGTAAAAAAGATTTGCATTTTTTTGCTAAAAGAAAGCACAGAATAGTCTTTTTTACAGTCGTCAAAGTGGAGTTCTCCTCGCTCCCTACCTTAAAGCATTGTTTTGCAACAATTTGACATTAACTTTTTATTTACTTCAGGTCAATTTTTTTAAGAGTATGAACTCTTAAAATATACTCTTGATAAACTAATAAGAATATTAAAGTAAAATTTGTCGTTATCTTAAAATTAAGTAAAAAAACCAATATTATATATTTTATACAACGAACTGTATCTTACACCAACTTTAAACTTATCCATAAGTCAAATTAGCAAAATATGCATATTATTTCAATTAATAATTAAAATGAAATGAAATAGTAATGATTAAAATGCATGTGTAATGTAAAAAAACATGAATAAATTTTAATAAAATATATGTTTTGTTAATTTATGTATTAGATAAATTTGCATAAGGCAAAAAAAATTATGAATGTCTTTTAATGAAATATAGTTTAATTATTAAAGACATGTAATTTAGTTTATTTTATGTACTTCAGACATATGGCAATATGTGCAAAATAAAATCCTTTGATTGAAATTTACAGCAGATTTTACTGAATTGTATTTTTCAATTTTCGTTTTATCAATGCTGTATTTACCTTGAACGATTGCGATATCGTTTATTTATTATAATACTAATACCCACTATCACTGCTCTAATTGCAGTCAAATTGCTCCAAGCTAAATAGCAAATAACTGTTGCGGACATTCAGACCACGATATCAAAGTTCATGTATGATTCAACAAAGTAGCAAGATAGTATCAGACGCGGAAACTGCAATTCTCTTCTAGCCAACAACTACGAATCGTTTCAGTCGATTGTCCTCGAGTGTGTGCAACGGCACTCACTTTTGACGTACGTTAACAACAGTCTTATACAACCTTCGAAATTGCGATGAGACTTTCTTTTTAACTTCGTAATGTTCCTCTCAATCAGTTATTTCAAATCTATTTTTAAAACTTTGATTTCTCTCTTATTTACTATTATCAGATATAATATTCCAATTCACAACTCTTACGCAAATTATAAGGTGAACATTATTATTCACCACGTCATTGATTTATTACTTGATTACACATTTAATCGTGGTCTTTAATTAAATTACTTTTGATACTTTTTTTCGACCTGTATGACAAGAATATGCGTTTACTTCTTTTTACGCTCTACTTTTTATTCGTACATTCATTATTTTTATTTTATTTATAATTAATTTATTATTATGTACGTTATAAATGTTTATTTATACTGTATATTTGAAATGTTGCTCGTAAAATATTAAATGTTTCAATTAATGCTTTTATTATGTATGTGATAAGCACTTGCTATATATTACAAGTAAAATATTTTGGTTTCTTTTCTTTTTTATTAATAAATTCTAGTTTATAAATATCAGTTCCAAAAATTAAATTGAGGAATATCGTTAATAAATTAAATCTGTACAACCTATAAAGTCGCTGTATGTAAATTTAATAATACTAAGTAAATACTCGTGTATTGTGGACTATCAACTGTTGTAATAATAATTCAGTATTTGGTCAAGTTTCGCATTGATCAAAGTCTTTGTTTATTAAATTGACAAACGACTGGGCCGCCTTGATGCAGCAAAGAGGCAGACCACTTTCTATAGAGACAAGTCAAATCCACTATAAAGCGATCAGCAATGACAAATACGTGAAATGAGCCCACTTTAATTAAATCATAGTTGATTCTGTTGATTGTGGATGTCAATGAAATTAACAACTATTAATGCACACTGTTATTATAGTAATATTAATTAATTTGGTATATTAATATTATCACAATAATATGAAAATGCAATATTAATCAAAGTCAATTGTCCAATATTTTTTAAATGCGTTAATGTATGGCACATTATTGAAATGATAAAATAATTCATATTGCACAAAATAATGCATAACAAATAAATATTATATTGCCAAATAATAAAAATGTTTTTGTTTATATATTAATTTATGAAAGCAATTTTTTAGCTTGTTAGTTGCAACTCAATATTACTAACATGTTTAAATGATAAATTGACAAAAAATTATGTGTATTTAATATAATTCTTCA
>JABFOX010000030.1:0-25732 GCA_022817665.1 Axea sp. ZL-2020
GAATGGAAAAAAAGAAACGAATTCGTATACAAAGCGTGGCATTGGGGTCGTACGTTGAAATACACTATACATGGCGATGAAATACGATTACAGAAGCGCGGGACTGTGGTGGTGGTGGTGCGCTGCCGGGAGTGCGCTGGCATCGATCGAACTTGGTCCACTTTGTGTGGAGCAGGGGTACAAAAAACACGCGAGGCTATTACAAAGGACAGGGAAAAAATGGAAAAAGAGGAACCGGGCTGGAGCAGGAGAACGACAGAGAGTGTGTAACACACGTTCTTTCAATTACCTGCATACTCGCTTGTAATTCAACTTATTATTATCAATTACTTTATGCTATTTTTGGCGCCTTTAATCAAATTATTCACCAGATTTTATCGCTTTCGCTTTATTTGCAAAATATTTGTTCTGCTTCGTTTTAGGTGCAATGATACTGCATTAAGACCAACGCCAACAAATTTACTGTTATCATTATCACTCGTGGAATGTTCGCAAAATATTTATATTCCACGAATGGCTGTTTATTTACTATTTAGATTCATTTGCATGTCTATAATTGCTGCGAGATGATACCGAGCCGAATCATAATAAAATGATATATTTTACCAAATGTCCGCTTATGAAAGAACTTTTTTCAACGCAATTATATAATATGAATTATTAAATAAAAGTGTTGGTTAGCGGAAATGAAAGATTACGTTTGTGCCATTTTTGGGAAAAAGGAAATTGCAACAACGACATTTTCACTTGCAGTTTTCAGATATAACTGTTTAACATTCACATTTTGTTTAAACTTGCGAATACATGAATTTTGAAGTGTGATCAATTGAAAAACAAAAAATTAATTTTGTCGTTTCAAAGTATACAAAATGAGTATATATATCATAAATTAAACGTTGCAAAAATGCACAATGAAATTTGAATGCAAGTGTTGAGAGACGATTTTAATAAATTATTCAAATTTGTCATTAATTTTTGTTAAACACAAATGTGAATAGGTCGCTATTTACCTAATACATTATCATTTCAATAAATCTATTATAAGGTGAACAAGAGTATTTCTGTGTAAGAATGAAAGCCTTACTACTGCGGCAAAATTCAGTATCCTCGAGGGGAAGCCGTCTCGTTGAATTTTTTAGATAACAAAGACGTTACTACGGGACAAAATAGTTAAGTTACTGTTTTTAAAAATGGGAAACGAGAGACGCACTATCGTCTCTTTCAAATAAATGTATCACTATTTCATTCTACTGCATCGAATTGCTTTTACTGCTTTAATAAATAGATAATTGCATAACAGTTCGCATCCAAGATGCGCGCTTCAATTGAGGCGAGATTATTTAATGAAACAATTTTACGAAGGTACGTTTAGCATGAATTCACGAATTCTTCAAATGGTGAAGTGTTTTCAAAAATATGGCACAGACACGTGTAGGAAAAAGCAATATATTTAATGAAGCCTTTTGACATTTTATAGTTCTGGGGAAAAACATTTTGTGAATTAAGAAAACGGATTTGTATTGTTCAACTGTATAAAAACAATTTTAAACTCAGATTTTTCATTGTTCTTTGATTCTGCCATATAAAAATGTATTTCATAGATTTGTTTTAATCTTTTTTGGGTATTAATAAAAGGATTTCGAAATCAAAGTATTCACGTTTTTATTCTTTTGACTTTAATTAAAATAAAGTCGTTTTATGATTTTAAAATTAGCAACAATGTTATTTACAAATAAAAAATTGTCTCATAATATTCAAGACAATTTTCTTTATTTCATGTTTCACGTGATTTTACATTGTTTTTGCAAAATAACGGAGTATAATAGTAAATTGAAAAATACGTAAATATTATAATTTGTTATATATTTAATTTTAATATAATTTCAAATGCAATATATTTTGGAAAATAACTTTAAGTTCTCTTCTCGTAAAATAAAAATAAACGCATATTAATTTCGTCAAATGAGTTAGGTTTATTCATGTGATTTCCAAATTATTTTGGGCGGTCATGTATAATCAAATCAAAGCACTCTTTACATTCATCTGATCCGATTTTGTAAGATCACGCAAGCTGATTAAAATTTTTCATTATTCGAGAATATTTCATTGAGAGGCGCCTTCTAAAATCGAATTACATTGAAAGTTAATGTAGTATAATTTTAGTTAAATCTAATTAGTTGGTAAAAAATTGAGAGTAATAAAACTAAAAGCCCGAGTAATTTGCGCTTTCCATAACGTTGCGAAAAGCATTTCTCATCATAATTTTTGTCCAATTTTTACATACGGTTATCACGTTTCTTTTTATTATATTAAATGTATTCTATATAAACGATTCGTTGGCAAAGTGTTTACTATATTTGTACAATATTTCATCATAGATAAAATATAGTACATTGATTTTTTTTTCATTATGTTATTAATTAAAATAATTATATTTTTTAAATAATTTTTTTCGGTTGAAATAAATAATACGCTGAAAAATGTACGTTTTATATCACAGGAACAATTACAATAGAATCAAACGTTGTATTGATCGCTATTCGCTAAATGAGAAAACGTAAACTTCTACAGACTATGAAGCTATTTCGCAGATCATTTGACATAATTAATGTTATTTTAGAAAATGTGACAAGAAATAGACGGCAATTTACCACAAAGGCAAAATGTAATGAGTGAGAAAGCTTATAAAAAACACATTTTCGTTTAATTTATCATTAAAAATTGTTAATATTGTAAAAAAAAAAAAAAAACAAACAAATAAAAGATTGATAATTTATGTAATGTACATAAATACTATTTTTATAGCAAATTACGTCCATTCCTATTCTTCGTTGATATACAATTTGTACTTCAATATTGCACTGTTTGATTTTACATGCAGAGACAATTTCAGATTTAACAGAATTCCCCAGTCAATTTTATAGACAACAAGGCTAGATGATGAATTGGCTATAAAACTGTAGTGACAAAACTACAAATTATTTAATTAATGCAAAAGTTAATTAATTCGTTAAACTTTAGTCATATATATTTTTGTTTAATTTAAGTAAATGATGCTTTACAGCGCTGTAAAGAAAACGAAGAGAAAGGAAGAAACGAAACGTAGAGTAACAAAAATGATCACACTCATGACATTCGTTACAGATTTCAAAATAAATAATATATTTCGTGATTGGTGATTAAACAATTAAAAATTTGTTGTCGCAAAGATCAACATTTTCGTATAAACAATTAGTTGTCATTATTGTGTGACGAATAATTTTCTACCAGCTAAACAAATAGTTTGATTAAAAAGTGATTAAAAAAGCGTTAATATTCATCGCACTATTTCCTTCCACGCGCGACTTTGTTTTTCCGTAGTTTTATACATTTTGACTCGACTTGATGTTATCGTGTCACTTGTTTCATTAAAAGCGAATAGTATTTGTCCTAAATAATACGTTAATCTGAATTTAATTCGAACTTTACAACAAGACTAAAGCTGAGCAAAATATTCACATTTCTGTAAATATTATCCTCATTTATGTATTCGGTTATTTTACCAGTAATCACACCGCAAACTTCGGATTCTTTTAACAAATCTGTCAGTTTCTGGAGCTGCTGCGTTTACGTACACTCGAGTTTGCATGTTTAGAAATACGGACCGTTGGATTTGACGGCTTAATTAAGGCCACGAGAGAGATTCCATCTCTCTCGTTTACTTTATAGTCCAGGGTTTGTAGTAGCTAGTATCGCAACCACCCTTGTTCTTCCTCGATGCACATCCAGTTTATATTCAGTTTTTTATATTTCTCCTCGAGATACAGTTTTGTGTAATCTTTAACTTTGTTGTCACATGAAAAACGGAGTCTAAAAAAGAAAAAGTTTATCTCGGTGCCAATAACTTTGCCACGTATCTTCTTTTTGTTCGAATTCGGAGAATAATATCAATTTCATTATATTTGAATCTGACTGTAAAATATGAAATGAATGGCAGCATTAATTCATGAATCCAAACAAATAACGTACAGAATGTACAGTATTTGCAAGATATCCTTGTGAATGTTGCACAAGGACGCATGAAAAAGAAAATGTACAAAAGGAACAAATATTTCTAGATTATTCATGGAATTCTCGTTATTTCTCTCTCATTCCTCTCGACCGATACGAGTTAAAACATTATAGAAATTAAAAAGGTTTACGTTCGAATGACGTGCAAATAACCATATCCACTCTGAAGCCGTAATCGGCGATAAATGTTACGTAATTGGACAATTTTTGCGACACAAAAACCTACAAATTGAATCCTAGATAATTTTCAGCTAATTATAGTTTTGATATGAATTGCTCAGATGCAGAGTAAGCTCCTGTGATGTACGTTGCGTATCACCTCGTCACAAACAATCACGTTCGCGCACGTGCAATTGCTCAAACGCACGTGCATAAACGTTAAAATAACAACGCAATTTCGAAATTATGCACGTTTAATGTTCCCAAGCCGACGGAAATAAGAAAAGAACAAGCTGACGTCAAATCTGGATATTACAATTGGTTGTTTTACAATTTATGAATGAACAGCTTTATAATCTAACGATACAAATTCGGTGGAGAAATAAATCACCCTTTTCATATCTAAATCTTGCACTTAAAATGAATTTCCAAATCGGAAATATTTCAAAGTCAAAGTAAATAACAGGTGACAGTTCGGTACATTCATCACAGTTATTTTCTCGCATTTCCAATCTAAAGTGTGAATAAATCACATTACAGTTAGTTATAAAAAACAACTTATCAACGTAATAAATAGTTTACAAAGTGTACTGGTGTTATAATACATTAAATGGTGAATTATTAACTGCTAAATATTGGAGCAATAGCCACTTGGAATTGTTTCGTTAAATTGTAATAATGCTTCATATTACTTTCAAGTTTAAAATAAACAAGGTAAAATTTTTCTTGAATAAGTAATCACGTGTCAGGGAAAACTACAATACGAATATTTCGTACACTTTAGGTATTCAACTGTATCCATAATTTTGTACATTTTACAATACACTGCTCATCAAAAATTCAATTTCGTTAGTCGTGTAACTCGTGAAACAACATGACATGCTTTATGATTTCATTACAAATAACGAATACAGTTTAATAATTAATTGATTTTTAAAAATTATATTTGAAATTACAACACTCTAAAATGAAAATAATAACGGCAAACTTCTCTATAATTGTAACATTCAAATTAATATTATTTGTCTCGATAAAAAATTTTCAACGCAGCAAATAACATTCTGCAAATTCAGTTTTATTCATTTACAATTATTATTAATTCAAATAAATTTGAGAAATATTTAATTTGCGTTTAATATTTAAAATGGAAATCTATCACTAAGTGTGCGTTGGCGTGACGCCGCTGCATTTAGTTTTATGCTTATAATACGCATACAGAATATCGTGAGTGCCACAGAGTTTGCTATACTTAGATTTTCACTTGTAAGCCGTGGAACTCGATTCCAGCACAAACACAACTTATAAGTCTTGCAGTCGTCAGAAAACTGCAATATGATTCCTTTGCATGACTTTACGATGTGCACGTATAAATATGTGTGCATGTACTTTAATAGCATAACTTTTATTATATATATATATATATATATATATATATAATTGCACGTGTTTCTTCAAGAAATTTTTCGTACACCATTCGTTGAATTTAATGACACATATTTATGAAGAAATGCACTATATGTCGAATAAAAAGTTTTACTATGGAACTTTTCATGTACATTGATACCTTTGAATGTTATATTTTCCAATTAGAAAAGAACATAATTTTATTGTAAAATAAAACTGTTTCATTTATAATGTTTAAAGCGTAGAAAAAAAGTGCGCCCACATTTACACATTGCTGATGCTTCAAAAAAGTCGAGGTGAATAGACATATCTTTATTAATGCTACGATATTTTGGAGTTTTTACACAATTCTGATTGCTCACTTTTCTCTTGTGACATTTACTTTACTGAATTGTCAAAGTTCACATTTCGTTGCAAATATTTCCAGTCCGTTTTGATATGAAATTTTTCAATATAAAAGATGAACATTTAATACGAAGCTGTTCAGTTTACTGAAGTAATATGTTAAGTATTTTTAAAAACAACTTTTACACAAAAGTAACGAAATTTCACATATTTGTGAAACATTTGAAATTGAAAAATTCTTGTTCAGGAATTCTTCTTCTGCTTTATATCAACTTGAATTTCAAAAAGTATTCCAATATGCAATTAGTAGTAGATGTTAATCGTAAGATGCAAGAAACCTTATTACACTTTTTAACAGCTATAAAATTCGTCTCATACAAACAGCACTGTGATAATGTCACCAAAAGTTCATAATGACTTTTCGAGCTGTTAAAATGCCAGAAAAAGAAATCTATTTGACTACGTTAAGTCATTCATAAGTATACAAATGCGAAAACTTTACCGCTCGTTTTGAAGTTATAATTATTTTAAACTGACTTACGCACAAAAACTTTGATTGCTGTCAATTTCACGGTCGAAACAAATGACAACTGTGCGTGATGAAAAGCCTTAACTTTATTACAGCTCCATGTAATGAATTAAAACGGGATAAGAATGTAATATCTACTCCCAAGATCCCCTTCAATTACTTCTGTTCTTATTCGCTACGGAGTTCGGGAACAATTTCAGTATCTCATGTGGCTTAAAAGATACCCACTTTCCGTTTTTTCATACGGGATGTCTGAGTTTTCTGTAGATGATTAAGGAAATACCGAAATGAGACGTTTTTATTTACATTTGTGCTAAACGAATAATAACGCACAAAGTTTTGAACGCTTATTCCTTCCGCCTTAACTCGTAACTTTGCCCACTTTTTGCGCTCGAGACCTCTTAATTTGTAGATGGCTTTATTGCAGTACTTTTGAGACAGGAATTTGGCATCGCGTTTGTTTCTTACAAAACTTCCCTCATAAACGTATTTACTAGAATATAATTTTAATTCGTCCAACCTTTCTTATTAACATTACTGATATATGGGAATCCATATTAAAAATATATTTACATCCGACTATAGGTTACTTTAAATATATACAGATAAAGATAAAAATTGAAAAATGAACGAATAATAAATGAAAAACTTAATTTCATAACAAATATAAACAATTCAGTAAAATATAAAAAATTTTTTTGTTTATAAATGCATAGTTGAACAACTGTACTAAACAACAAAATAACAAACATAAATATCGAGGAAAATCGTACAATTAATTTTTGCTTCCCAATTAATGTTTATATCTACGAATAAGTACAGAATTTACTTATGCAGGATTGTAGCTCAGCGCAAGTTTTGTACAAATGCCAGAACAAGGGTGCTCCAGCATTCAAGGGAACTTTTAAACACGACATAATTAATTGAATTTCTTGATGATAGTTAAACAAATATTATTTAACGATTGATATTTTTCGCAAAGAACACATTTGCCATTTTAACCAACGCTGCATTTTCAGTCACACATCGACCATGCATTTACGTGCCATTAAACAAATTCACGCATCAGTGGCTTCGAGTACAACACGCTTTTCATCGTGATCTGATAAACACGGAAATCCATTAATTGAAAAACGTTTGAGTTGGCGAGCTAAAATAAAATGATTGCAAAGTAGTTTATACTTCGTACAAATACATTCAATGTTTAATCATTATCATTACACCACGGCGACAGAAAATGATATATTTCATAAATAGCGTTTTTGAACTTATCGCATAATTACAGAACGTATTAACGTGTATTCGACTCCGAAGTAAATCGGTACTCTGCAGTGTTTACTGCGTTCGATTTTACAAGTCGAATTCAGACGTAATTTGCTATTTTTTTTCAATCCAATACCATGTAAATTTCTTCGTCATTATGTCGATGAAAGGGGAAAAAACGATGCAATAGACTCTCAACTCAATTTTCTGTCGAGTTATTTCTGGTATTTTCTGAGTTATAGAAAAAGTACTGTTTTACGTTGATGATGCTAATATACCACCGAGTCTTATATCCTCGTAGCTTCCATTACATCTTTCATCTCGTAGGTCGTACTTAGTTGCTTCTGCACCTCATATTTGCTAGCATAGTATTTCTCATAGCCTGTATCTCATATCGCTAGTAGTTCATTTTGATGTCGCGATCAAGTTCCATTAACTGAGCATATACTCTAACTATATATAAACGGAGAACTATACCGAATGCCCGCATTGTTTAGCAATCATGTCCTGTTCCTTGCAAACTCCAAAACCAAACTTTGTACAGCGAGAAATAATATTTCAACATTTATTTCCAACGATGTATTTCTATTTTGAAATGTATTATTAAAAAAAGAAAACAAAAAAATAAATTATTTCTTTAAAATGAAGCAAACAAATTCGTGCCACGAGTTTCATTATCTTAAATTTATTTGTTTGTTTGTTTTTTTTTTTTTCTAACTTGTCCTAAAAGTACTGAAACAATTTTAATTTGAAAGACAGTATCGTTTTGCTCACTTTTGATGTGTATTTCTGTATTATATAAAAAGAATACAACGTAATGAATTAAAATTTAATATATTATGTTTTATAAGATGCAATATTTGATGTAATTATTGACACAACATAAAATATGAAGCTTAACAAACGCAAAATGTGGAATAGGAAGATAACGAAATTGAAGAGTAGTTGGAGTGTTTCCTCATGGGAGTGTGTAGAGACTGTTATAATATCCACGCTATAACGTGCTCGATGCTCTACATATATATTAAACAAGTAACTAGAGAGTTAGTTTGAAAGATGGCCTAACAGTGTGAATAAATGGACATAGCGAACTGATCTTCCTGCATAAATTCATATAATAAATGGTGTGTTCATCTGTTACATTTGATTCTAACTCCAATGGGGTGAATTAATCGCCCAATAATAACACTTTCGTCGAAAGTGACTTTTTCCAAATTTAGACATTCAGTGTTGCATTACACAGAATACGTATACGTACACATAACAACGCGTACTGTATCAAACTTTAATTTGATTTATGAACTGCTGTTAAAGTTAACAAGCCAATTTTGTTACTTTTGTGAAATTTCAAATTGCGCAAATATAACTACAAAAAATGACACTTTTTTCGCGACATTATTTCAGAACGTAATTTATATTTTGTCATCTGGCATGAGTTAAAATAATGAATGTCCGTAAACAAATTTTGTACTTTGGATTGTACATTAATGTCTATAACGAATCTTTTTTGTGTACAAATGGTTCGTTCTTCAAAGCCATATATATTTAGTTCGTTTTAATTTATAATAGGTTATTTGATAGCTTCGTACAGTCATCAATAATACATAATGTAACCAATTGCTTTTAGCGTCAGTCCTTTCTTTCTGAAGACTCGTACCTCTCTGCAGAGTTGTGGATATTCTATCCTTCAGTTACGAAGTGCAAGGGTGATGGACATCTTAGTATTACTCAAATGAGCATCGCTACACCCATTGAATTAGGGTGAATTGAGAACCTCTAGTACGATAGGAAACATTTCGCATTTCATCTTTAATATAGTTATTCAATAAATTTATTTATATTAAAAGGTACACGATGCGCGTTATAAGCCTGCATAATACATAAATACACGTACAATTATGTGTACAATTGTGTTTAATAAGATTAGATAAAAGTAATGTCGAACGATTGAAGCAATGCGCACCTGAAGCTAGCATAAAAGCGAGTTTGTAGGTATCTTTACTATAGCAAGAAAGCGAACATGAAGATAGGGAATAGCAAGGAGTCTGCAAACCACAGGTCGAAGGTCAGATACGTGCTGCATCTGCAGTCCTTCTTTTCATCTTTCGTTCTTTCACAACTCGCAGATCGAGTCCCGAACGCCAAGCCTTCTTTGCCTTGCATCCTTCCAAACTCGATTCGGTCGAACTCGGCTCGACCTCTGATAAAACTCGATTCGATTCAACAAAGCACACCTGTCTGTTTCATTCATCATTTAATTTGATTTCATTCAAATCCCACAAAATTTGCGTTCTTATTTCACTTGATAACGTTTCAAATCATTTATTCATTCAATTATACGCAAATTTGTATCGAGAACTATCAGTAGCATTCAAAGAAAAATGTACATTATTCTCTTTAAATAGCAAATACTTTCTTATTATTTTTGTTTAATTTAGAATTTATAAATTCACATGTTTTATATGAAGAAATAAGCGTAATGTACAAACAATTTTAATTTACCAACTTAAAATATTTCGTTGCTAGCTTTGATAAAAGTTGCTTTAAATAAAACAATAATAATATACATTTGTTAAACATCTTAACGATATATTTTTTGTCATAATTGCGTTATTATTGTGAAAAATTATTTGTTAAAAAAATGTTTAATCAAGATTTTAACTGTAAATCGAAATAGCGAAATTTCATTATTGATATGGTATAAAGAATAAATTATTGTTAAAATTAGAACGTTAATAATTGAACATTAAAATTGTAATATTTCTTAGCAATAAAATATGTTTCATTATGACATTCTACATATCAAAACAAAAGAAAAAAAAAAAAAACATAATTAAACATTTATAAATCCGTACTGTAAAATAAATTGTCAAATAATTTTAATGTTGATATTACAGCAAAATACAATTATTATTCATTAATATGAACAGTTTATGAATACAAATACTCATAAATTCACTTTATTGAATTACATAAATTAATAGTATTTATTAAACTGAAAAATTAATAATGAATTTGCAATCACTTAGTGGTTTTTCTATTCGAAATCAATGATACAAAGTTAATAAATATAATTAAAGCATTGCTGAATTTTGTATTGTATCTTTGTGACGATAAAGTAATTTACATTTCATACATTTACAAATTTTGTACAAATTTGTTAGAGTAATTATTTTCCAAATATACTTGATACTAAAAAAATACAACACGATCTTTCCTAATTTTAGTTACAATTTTGTAGTTGAATTATTGTAGCATGAATAAAAAATTTGAGCATGTAGCTCGAATGTAAAATATCAAAGTGCCATATTTATCAAATAAACAGACATGATTCCATTTTTAAATACAAGATTTATTTTATTGTCGGTCGAAAAAAATCAATATATAAAAGTTATAATATATGTTATGTATAATAATAAAAATTGGCTTTCTAGTTGTGAACCACGATTTCTGAGTAAAATTATACTGAAAAACTATGTAACGTTTCATAAAATTTATGTTAATAATTCGTTCACGTTTGACATAACTTTCTTTCGCTGAAAAGATTAGGGCAGCAGTGTAGATGTCGTATTATATTTTTATCCACTATAAAAAACTCGAATAAAATTTTATGTTTCTATTACGATTTAATTTTAAGTTAGCATTGTTCAACTGTACGACACAAAAACCTAATTTGAGCCAGCAAATGCCAAAATATAAGAATAACTGTAAAGCGTATTACTATGATCCAGGAGAAACATTTATTTGGCACGTTTTGAGTGAAATCGGATGAATTTTATGTACTCTGATTTAATAATAGGTATGGATCTAAACTTTAAAGGTTTTTTTTTATTAAAACACTGAATGTCAAACTTTGGGAAAGTGTCCTCAATTTGTCAGTTTTTAATTAACTCAGAAAATCCGCTTTATTTTGTTATGTGGAACACATTTTGTTGTCGATACCGTGTGTCGTATTATAGTGATTCTGTCTGTGAATGCATTAATATGAGAAGTCTACTCGACAACTATTAAGGAGGAAATGCAGGCTTTCATTGTCAAGCTTAATACTACTTTCATGTCAAAATCCGTGCCATGTGTATGCATCATTTGAAGAAATTTCACTTTAATTAAGTGCGTAATTGATATATATTATGGATTAATTGCTCTCGCTAACGATCAAATGAAGTGATAGGACATGGTTGTTAATACAATTATTTACAAAAGGCTTTTGACCCAAGTGCGACCTCTTGAACGGTCTGAGAATCAATTTAGTAAATGCAATAAGTACCAAGAGAATGCATACGTGCACATTTTTCAGATATTTAATTATATGTTGCGCGCATCACATCGCGCATCAACATGTCTATATAATTTGCGCATTGTTCGCTGTGGAATATTATTAATGATCAATGAGTTCGATAGCGAAACTATTGACATTCGAGACGAAAAAATTCAAACATATTTTAAGATTTATTTCAGCTGTATGATTTATTATATATTCAAATTGTAGTTTATTTATTTCGAACAAATTATTCTTATTTTCATACGTTTTCTTTATTGTTGTATAATTAATATTGTTGTGCGTTGTTTCTTTCAACGTAATTATTTCATTTTGAAATGTGAATTACATATTCGTGCAAAATTCACGTTATTTACTTAATTGCAAGAAAATATGTTCTTATACTTTTGAGTAGGGTAGAATTTCATTTAATAACTTTTTCATTGAAGTCTTTTTGATTTACGTTTCATTCCTAATAACGAGTAGCATAATTAAATTATATAACATTAACAGGGATGGTGAGTACCATGAATGGGCGATTATTATACCGAAGTGCGAAACACTTTTTTCTTTCCATTATGCAACATCGCGTTATAAAAACTAAGAAACAAGAAATAGAGAATGGTAATTAGATTTTCAACATTTGCGTTATCAATTAATTTTGAGTGTCTAATTGTTTTTCATTAAACGAAGTAACAGGGAATTAAATATTAAAAATCAAACACACATATGTACGTATTTGATAAAAGTATTGTAATTTGTATAATTATTTTTTTCATGCAGGCTACAAATAAACTTACATTTCAAATTAGCATTATTCAAACCGTTAAACTCGTCTAACATTTTCGCGATGGGAGTTCACTGTAATCTGACTTTCGGTGCAATTTAAAGTATAATTACAACAATAATTGGTGAATAATAGTTGTTGAATCTGTAGAATACAAGCATGTTTCGAAGTTACATATTCGCTCGACGGACTGTACTGCTGTAATACCTATCCACTTCGTATTTCCTGAACACTTGATGAAGGAAATAGTTGAACATAATAGTTTCTTATTACTAACGCGATGGAGAGTGACACGAGTGAGACTTTATTGCTTGCAAAATCAAATGTAAAACGTGGAACTAATGTGCATTTAATACAATTTTGAATGGATTTTGCATCAAAATTTGATTTCTCTCCAGCATTATGTACTGTTAAAACTCAAGGAAATAACCAGCCTTAATTAGTGTACCTTCAGTCAAGTAAACTGATGAAGAAGTGAATATATAGCATATGTGAAAGCGTAATATATATTTTTATATAAAAATACGTTTATAAATTGTAAGAAAAAATGCATAGTTAGAAAAGTTTAATCAATTTTTGTATCATTGCGATTCTCAGTTACATCATATGGTGTAACATTATTGAAGTTTCAATTATTCTAATCTAATTTAAAACACTGCATCACTAATGCTTTTTGGAATTTCATTATAAATACAATCCTTTCGATACGAATTTATAACTACTCTATTTTCACTTCAAAGTAGTACGTTGAAAATTATTACGATATTAAATAAAATGTGAAAAGATTGTAGAATTTTTGATAAACGAAAGGTTAATGTTTCAACGGGATTATATTTTATTATATAAATACATTCATATATGTTATACCATTGCAGAAATATATAAACAGCACATATGTTGTATGTTTGTTAAATATTATACGGCAAAGAAAATAAAAAATTAATAGTTACGTCATAATCGTTCTCTGAAATTACTAACAAATATACAATATGGAAATAAAAATGAAAATGCTTCATATTGATTATCGGAAATCAAGTTCCAATTTCAGAAAAGCTACTACGAGTGTACAATATATTTGAAAATTGAAGTATGAATTTTAATTGCATATTAAAATTCCGGTAGCTGCGATCTGGTGCATTAATAATGTCATTTACATTCATATGTGTATAATGGGCAACACTGTTAACACACGTATTGTGCGTACGATGGATTATGTGAGAAAGAACAGTGGCAAATGCACGTCTTTCGAATAGAGTTAAAGTACGGGAATAGATATATCCCTTTTGATGCAGGCAGCCTCGGGATATTAAATAAAGAGTCAGTAGTCCCTTAGGTCGCTAAGGGAGTCTTGTGCAGACACGCCGCCCTTCCTTGAAATTTCGCAACGCGTATCGTTGCCTCCGAATATAAGTTTGTTTTGCGAAAATCGACTCGAAAGAGTCAACGAATGATTAAACATTGCAACTTTATTATTAATTTGATTCGAAATGTAAGATTCAATGGCATTAAAATGGCCTTAAAGCGCGTCTTAATCCGAAAATAATTTAAGCGGATTAGGGACTCGACAAATTCCTGAGAAGTTAAAGAAATGTTCTCAGGGGACATTTTTACGGGCCGTTTTGTAGAGAAAATCCTTTTGTGTCGTGCAATTTGTCACGAGATATTCTACGGGCCAATATTCTATTTGCATTTGTCGGTGGGAATTTGTTACGAAATATTGATTTATCGGTGGATTTGTGTTTCGGCACAAAAGAAAAGAAGAAGCGATCCGTTGCCACTGATCATTCGTTGATTCGTCGAAATGTTGTTCACATGTAAAATCCAAATCATATTTGGCTTGGAGTTGAAACGATATTTATCGAAGTAGAATCCGATGTCAGTTTTTCCCACTGCTGCGTTTCCCTTTTCACGTTAGTTTATTTCCATACGCGGCGCTTTGCTCGAGACTTCATTTTGTAGTGATTACGAGATTCGGACGAGATGCCAAATAATGATAGTGTGGCAAAAGAAAATAGTAAAGAGACACGTTTAATGCAAGAAATAAAAATGGAGAATCGGAAGTGCGAAAGAAAATTACTTCGAAAAAGGCGCCGCTGTAGAAGAAAGGGTCCGGCACTGCGGAAGGGAAGTAAGAGAAAAGTACGGAACAAATGGCAAGGGAGCAAGAATTAGACGGAAACGCAGAGCCGACAGACTCAATCTGATGAACGAAGCTTTTGCACGGGTCGAGTTTTAACGTCGACTTTCAGGAGCCAGAATTCAGTCGAGGTGGTGGTTTACCTCGGTGAAATAAGGGATCTTTGTACCACGATCGTTGAATCTTTGTTCAACTCGGAAAGCTCGCTCGTTCGCCGCTTCTTTTTTGTTTTTTCATTTTCAGAAACAAAAGTCACAACGGAGTAAATGTCGACGTCACTCGTTGCCTCTTTTCACCAAATGCGACCTTTAAATTTCACGTTTTAATATCACGCTCATCCTCGTTTCACTGTCAAACATGTAGAGTATGTTCTTGGTTATTGCACTTCTTTAATTGCTTATGGAGAAATTACACGCAAATAAATGCATCGAGAAAGTCAAAATGTTTCACCACTCATTGAATACGGCACCTATGCATATGGAATTACTTTCAAGCCTTCTTTCTTTTCAATTCAAACTGAAATGCGATTATATATTTTGCGAAACCGTGATTTTCATTTATTTCCACATTTAGTAGCATTTTGTGCTTGTTTTTAACTTAATCTTTATTTCGAAGAAACGAGTACGGTGGGAACTAAACCGTTCGTCTAAAATAAATACATGTACATTGGATCTGAATGAAGAATGAAGGGCTTATTACGCATCGCTGTGTACAATCAATTGAATCTTTTCATCGAATAGCACAACCAACTTGTCGAAGAATAACCTAAAAGTCGATTAAGTTTAAGATTAAATACACTTAAATTTATTCGAAAATCGAGCTGAAATTAGTACTTAATTAAGCGGATATAACATAAATATATAAATATACATTTATACATAAAAACATTGTATAAACAGACAAACATGAATCAGATTTTTCCAAACATATCCTGCATTTAAGCAATCATATATATAATATATCATATAATATAATATATAATATATAATATAATATATAATATATGTTCTACTTTACAGTCTCACATATTCATGGATGCTGTTTTTACATTAGGTGGTTTCAAATAAAAATTATCACAACTTTATATAAAAATAACACTTTCGAGTTATTTCTGCTACCATAAATTGTTTTTAAACAAAGACAGAATGTGTGAAAAAATCATTATTTTTCTATTAAATTATGCACAAAAAATGGGAAGACTTCATCAAACTAATAATATTTACTTTTGTGAAAGATACAAAACAAAATTATTTAGAATAAAAAAAGAAACGCACAACTGGAAGTCATGTGGCCTGAAATAAATTTTTGTTTATTTCATTTCCTTTTACATTTCGTATATTTAACAAAAGAATTTTCACTAATTCCATAAAGGTAGTTTCAATGAATTATTTTTTCTCATATAAATATAAATATTCTGTTTCCAGTTATATTTTATTACCTTCAAATAACAAAATTTTAGATGTTTCAAAAGATATCACTAGAAAACTAGACGTTTTTAGAATTTATATTTTACCAAAAAAAGCCGTACATGTATATACGTATACGCATAAAAATCGCCCCAATTGCATACATCCAGTTGCTATGTATATTTATATACAATACACAATACAATATAATAAATGTTTTGAAATTAATTAAAAAATATTATATTATATATAGAAATGGCAAATAAATGTTTTTAATTACTTTCAGCATATTTATTTATAACGAACAAACGGTGCAAAAATATTGCATAAGTTCATTTCACCTTAAAACCTCTAATTAACAAACGAAACATTTATTCGTCCGTGAAATATGAAATAACAGATTGTAAAACAATAATTATAACCGATACTAAGTGAAACTTTTAATGAACAGTCAATTACACCCTTATCAACGCTTGGATTGAAACGTGGCGCAATATAATTGTCATCAGGAAACAGCTCGGAGAAATATGATCAATCCTTTCTTTGAATCTGGAAAATCTCGTGCAATGACAGCAACATTCCTTTGTATTTCACTCGACTCCAACTAAAGTCAGTTCAATCATTCAAACAGGTTAAGAGGAAGAAAGCTCGATAGGAAGGTAGACAGACGCGATCGTCAAAGATGATACTTCAAAGATGCCAACAGCAGCAGGACGGTTATGATACCGACTCAGCTCTGTAACTCATTTTATTGACGAAGACTGAATTTCGAAATTGTTCTCCAGCCAGTAATTTATTGATGCTAGTTCCTCCGGATTCCACTAATCCTTTATATTTTCTTTGACTACTATGCAGATGGGATGGCCTATATTTTTTAAATTATTGTCACGGTTAATTATCTAATCCCGCAAATAAATGTGCCATGCAGTTAGACTTCATGTTATATTTTGACATTGATCGTGACGAATTATAGATTTTAATTCAATCTGACAATGATGTTTTTTGTTATTGGTTAAATTTGATTTTCTTCAATGGAAATTAATTGAAATATTGTATTAATAAAATGTTACTAGCTTATGACAACTTTCTGTCATTATTTAACATTTATATCATTTATTATTATTGTTTGGTATAAAAATATTATTTGCACACTGATGTAATTTGTTGGAACAAAATGATATTAATTTAAAATTGAATAATTGTTTAAAATAAATTAATTTTATTTTAACTCTGTATAAGAGTGATTTTAATATTTACACATTTTAAATAAACAATTCATATTTTGTCTTCATTTAGCTCGCGAACTGAAATTAAATCTATAAAATTGAACATTTTTTAAATATTCACTAATGAAATAAATTTACAAACATTTAATTGTTACAGAAAAGATTGTAATGACTCAATCGAGTTTCTAACTACATAAAATTAAAAAAAAAAAAAAAAATACTTGAAAGTATGTATAAAAAAGTGTATAATTATTTCACCATTTGATGTAATTTTACGATAAAAAATTGAGTTTCAATAAAGATCGTTAAATTGTTATAAACTGTAACTTTATTTCATGAAATGTACATAATATACTGAGAAAAGTGTTATTCAAGAAATTGTCATTAAGTATTGAAAAATTGTCATATAATCATTAAAGTAAGAGCACTGATTAGGCCAAATTACAGAATTGCATTATAAAATTAGTACAAATTAGTAACTTTACAATTTCACAGAATACATTTCTGAATTGTATTTTATAATATGATTTAACATTTTTGCATAGTTTAATAATTACGTAATATCTTTCCTAATTTTAACTGTTAATA
The DNA here is from genome assembly GCA_022817665.1 of Axea sp. ZL-2020. Lineage (NCBI taxonomy): Eukaryota > Metazoa > Arthropoda > Insecta > Hymenoptera > Scelionidae > Axea > Axea sp. ZL-2020. The sequence goes on from JABFOX010000030.1 coordinate 18,153, forward strand.
ATAGAACAGAGATAAGTAATTATTAGATTCAAGGTTTCTTTCACTTTAATAAACTCAATATCATATTTAATAAATCGATTTTTTAAAATATAATGAACGAAATATTATTTTAAAACAAAGAATACCTAAAACCTCCTTTTAAGATTCTCAGAAATTAAATCGAATTAAAAATGTTTTAATGCACTTTCAACTTAAAATATTTTATTTCATATAAGATTATTGTTTTTTTATTATTTCAAAACTTAATCGACGTTAAATATTAAGGAAATATCATTTGGTTAAACCACCTGCGAAATTTTAATAAACCTGATGCTAATTTGTGCAAATTTTCTTCTGAATTTTAACCAAATGTTTATCAAGTTTTAAGTAAATATGACAGCAAGTATTAAATATTTTATTGAAAATCCTAATTGCTTTGTTAGCATAAAAATATATTTAGTTTAGTTAATGTAGTTTTAGAATCTCAAAGTAGCTTTTATCGTTAAGAATATTCTTTATATTTTAGTATTAGTTTTATTCTTCTTTTTTAAGAAAGTAATATGAAATTTCTACAAAAACAATCCCTGAGAAAATTTAGTACATTATTTTTAATTTTAGAAATATTACCTTAAATAAATTTAGTCATATGTTTAAAACTTTATCCTATATTAATGTATTATAGTTTTTTAAATAACTTCATTTAGCAATGATTTGAATATAACATAATATTTGAATAATAAAAGTAACTACAAATATTTTGCACGATGCATAATATATATATTGATATTTATGCAAAATAAAATTTTTAAATTAATGTTATAGTGTAACTTCCATATGGATATTATTTTAATGCAAAACCGAAAATTTTAAACTGTGATATCGAGGTAGCTCTATTTTTACGTTCGAGTTCCTTTAAACATAAATAACAAATATATTTATATTTTTAGTTTAATAATAATTTGTTTGTAAATATCTACAGAGAGGCAATAATTCCTGACACAACAATTTTGAGACAATACTTACAAGTAAAGATGCACACATCATAAATATATCGCAAGCCCTTGACGGAGGTTTATTATGTAACAAACTAGGTCGCAGTCTATAATTTAATACACAATATTCTATTGCTTAAGACAGCTAGTTAAATTCAAAAGCCCCAAATGAAAATTTAATTGAACATCTGATGTAATAATTTCGAAATATAAATAACAACATTTTGATTCACTTTTGAAATGTTCTTTCGATTTTTTGAACGTTCGTTAACGTAAATCCGAATTATATTTGATTATGCAGATCCGAGCGTCTTATAGGAATATATAAATTTAATTAAGCAATCCAGATTCCTTATAGCCAACAGAAATTTCTCGCTGTATTATAAAATTAAGATTAAAAGCACAAGTCAAGTTTCTATCGCAAAGACTAAGATACAGCCACAGGGACCAGATCCTGCGATGTTAAGCTACGTTAAAACTTCTATTCGCCTTGTTTGCGCGTCGCATGTGCGCATCACAATCAAGTTCTGAGTGGCTTACAGGGTGGTAGCTTACTCGCAAATTCCAACCTTAAAGTTTTAGCAAGAAGGATATGCATTTTTTGAAATGCTATTATGCGCTGATAAATTATTCAGAAGGAACCTCTGAATAGACACAGTGCAACGATTCATCCTTTATAAATCAGAATGATCCTGCAAATAGTTTTTGTCGAATGCTACATTTTCTGGTTATCAAAGCTATCTGTGCAACGAAGTCGCATGTGTGATATATATTGCAGTACGTGTTAAACACATATTTAATACGTAGTATTTTAATAAAGATACGTCAACCAAATATTATACATTTGATATATTATATATATAAATAAATATTAGTATTGAATGTTTCGTTTATATTTATATGTAAGATTTATATTTTCGTACGAACAGCTACTATTTATAACAAATATAGTGAATGCTATTTATAATAAATACAATACTTGATATGATATTTACACCAGATCTGATGTTAAGATTAATATTAGAAGTAACATTGACGTTAAATCTAATATGAGATCTAATTTTGATTAATTTTCTTTCACTTATCTAACAAGAAGTTTTTAATTGATTTTTATCAAGTGGTAAAAATTCTGATACAACAATCTAACATTAGATCTGACATCAGTGATGACATTAGATCTGATTTATTAATTTTATACAATAAATCTGATATTAAAACTGGCATTATGCATAGTGTTAAACGTCGCGTATATTTTTCCAAACAAGCAATCCGCATTCATGCTGTATACAAGTGACTATTTGCTTTCTATGCATTACATATACATTCCAATTTATTATTGTACAAGTTAAATCAAAAGGTTCGCTTTGTGTCTATTAACTCAATTTTTACAATGCATGAATTTCTTCTTGAATAACCTAACGAGCTTCGTAATTAATACGGACAATTCTATTCCATTAAAAATACTCCGACATCGTTTATTCCGGAAATTCAAACAAGTCCGATACACTTATACTTTAAAATTCTAAATTACATTTAATTATCTTCCTTAATTATTAAAATGCAGTTCCTCTTTTATTGCCTCTTAATATAATCAAATTAAAATATCTTTTAAATTGATATAACGTTGTTTCGTTAGTACGGTTGATAAAGCAATTGAATTTGGAAAATCTTTATTCACGCAGCGTATGTTTGCTATGACAAAGCGCTATATCTCGACGTCTAATAAAGTCTACTGGAAGCATCGCTTCTTAATCTCGAGTGGAACAACACGCGATGTCTGAGCAAAGATGTTCAATTAACGATTTCAACTTAAAAAACACTTCTCACATGCCAAAAATACCCAGCCGATAGAAATCTAAAGCCACTGTACATATTATGAATCATGCAAGCGATGGGGAATAAAAATATAATTATACAGGCGGAAATGTGCCTTTACGATATACAGACACTGAGATTCAGCAATTTATTATTCAGTTCATTTTTCAAGAGAAAAATGTTTAATGATATTCAATATTTTTGGTAGACAAATATAAATAGATATTAAAATTTAATGAACTTCAGTTCAATTTGATCACAATCGTAAAATGTAAGAAATATTATTTTAAATAAATGTGAGTATTTTAAATAAGCATGACAGTATGTTTTTATACTGTCTTGTCTATTAACATGCATTTACAGTTTTAGTTCAAAAGCAAATATCTTGCAAAACTTCTTTTTCCTTTGCTTAAATGTTTAAGTTCTTGCAATTTAATTGAAAGGAACAGCAATTATAACAGTGCCTATTCAAAGAAATTTCTCATAATGCTAAATAGCACGTCTCTCAGACAAAAATGCACTTTTTATAAAAAAAAAAGACAAAAGAGAGTAATTTATTTATTCTTCCACGGTGAAACAAACAAGGTCAAAGAATCTTAAGGAACGAAGATCGGCATTTTTTTATATTTCATAAGTGTTTGAAAAAATACGTTTATGCAGATATATGCATTCACGACAGCAGCAAACAGAAAACACTCGCATTGTAAATTCGTGTAAGATATTTGCTTGATTTAGGTATTTTATTAATTTCACAAAGCAATTAGTATCTCGAGATCAAAGCAATTATTAACATCCGATAACCCGGTCTTACTAGTCTTCGACAAGAGAAAATATCGCAGAACGCAGATTTTTAATGGCAAACGAAAATCACTTCTTGGAATAATATGCAAATGATTGCTTATTTCTTCATCGCCCGTTAATTGTTACCGATTGGCAAATGCACCGCAAAGTCAAGTTGCAATAATTTGTGTTTAATTAGAAATAAAAGAATTATGCGAACGAAGATTGCTGGAATGAGAATTTCGCGCGTAGACGAACTAAAAGCAATTTCAAAAATTTTCCAGCCCACTATTGGCCCGGAGTAATTATATCATAACGTTAAATTAAATTCGGCAAAATAAATGCTTAGGGGAAAGTAACGAGAGAACACAAGAATTAATAAGAATCATGCCACGGGAAGGTAAAAAGGATGCTTGACGATGCGAATGTACGTGCAAAGTTTGCCGCAACTTCATTACGAGTTCTCTTAACAAATTTAAACCTTAAACGCGAGCTCAACGTTTGAGTTTCTCTACGAGCAAGCTTCGTTCCGCGTTACGCATTAGTGAAGAACTACTTTCGAGATGTCGTCTACCGTGTGACTGACTGGCTGCACTCCTACGCGCGAGAGTTTCCATTCGGACTCGTGTCTTGTCAATCCAACGTCCTGACATTTTTCATCTCGGTAATATAAAGTACGATTCAAAACTCAAAATACGTCACAACAGTGCGCGAACTACCTCTTCATTCGCTCAACGAGCCACTCGTTCGCGTATTAAACAATCGTGAAATTTTATACGCTCAAGTTTATTGTTTGCGTGATTCGTGATTCGTTTATTGATAGCCATTAAACCGATAAAGCTGCGGTTATTGTGCGGTTAACTATTTACCTATTACTAATCATTTGCAGTACCATCAGTTATTCGATTACGTTGATCGTACAATCACCGATGTTACAAAAAACAAATGCGTGTAAAATTTATTGAAATGCGATTTTGAAATATTGAAATACGAAAACATTCAGAGTTGATGAGATAAAATGTTTGTCGTACATGAAAAATTTAAAGTCCGTTAAACGAATGCTGAATTTTTATGTGCAAATCGTTGTATAATAACAGAACATTTTATTAAACAAGTTTGATACTATATTATACTTTTTGATACAATGTAAAGAAAAAGGTAATCAAATTAACAAAATTTAATAGTATGGTATTTATTATACCTTCCTTTATTTTATTTTTATAATTTACAGTACTAAAATTTATCTGATTCTGCTTTTTATATATTATTCTCTTTGATGTTTTAATAAAGAAAATAATGTTCTTTGCGAACCGTTAACTGCTATTATATATATATATATTCTATTTATTATTCCGAAGAGCATTCGTATAGGATGTTCAATTTAAGAAATTTATATTGTTTTTCAATTGCGTAAAAATACGATATAATTATTCATAATAAAAACAATAAGATTTTATTTTAAATAGTACTGATTGTTTGTATCTTAGAAATAATCAAATTTTATTTTTTTTTTATTCATTTTAATCTTGTGTCTCGTTTATTGCATTGCTTAAACTTTTCTTGAAATATAATTTTCTCTAACTTTATGAATAGCATATCTTATTTTAAAATTATTAACATTTGTTTGTAACAAATATAAACAATAATGTATACTATAATATAAAACTTGCACAATTTATCCTTTTAATACTTATACATACTTTATAATATTAACGAAATAGAAATATATTATTACAAATATGTTTATAGTGTACGTAATAAAAATGTTTTGAAAAATGATCGTAATTCAAAACAAACAAATCATGTTTTATGAATTATTACAATACCTTTTGCAACTGTAGAAAAATTTAGATTATAAAATTAAACGATGAAAATACATAATATATGCACTCGAGCATAATTAAAAATAACATCCTGTATAAAACATTTGTAAAATATGTTACAAAACAAACAATGTGATTACAACGTTTTTATAATTATAATTATTCATTCATTTGGAAGAGTAAAATACAATTGTATCTGACATGATATATTTTTAACATCTGACAGGCGTTGTATGAGAAATTAGAGCTGCAAGAATTTGTAAGGACTTTTCTCCGCGGGTGGCGCAGTCAGTTTTTATTGCAAAACTGTAATCATATTTGTCGTGAAACGTGAAGCAAAATAATGGATTTCGTGTATGAAAAAAATTAACTACGTAAAACCTCTCCAAAAGAATGTAAACTTATTAAAACGTTAAATCAATATTTATGAGACATCTGGAACGTCCAGTAAAGGTTTATTTAAAATGTTAAATGTTTATTTTCTGCACGCATATAAATGTTTGCATTAAATTAAACATTTTACGCGAGCTTAATACTCTGGGTATAGCGATAGTTACGATTGCCTTTCATTATAATAATACGAATGTTTAGTGATAATATTTGTACAATTGTTTTAATACAGTTTAAAACTTAATAATCGCATAATCTTCTCTAAACTTGCTCAGATGAAATCATTTCGAAAACTTTTCTGTTCAATATCGCCAAAGTGATTCATATTTTTCGTCATTTTGCTCGTCTTCTACATACTATATATATACATTCTCTGTCTTATACGTTTCTTATTATTCATACTCCCATTCTTTTTGTCCAACGAAGACAGAATCGGTTCCGTTTTTTCGCAATTTACTTAATTTCGCCGAGTTTGATTTAACTTTTTTACTCGCATAATAAAATAAATCAAACCGAACATTCATTACTCATAAGAAATTCAGAACAACTTGAAGTTGATTCTACAACAATTTGTATTCATAAACTAATTCATTTTCAGTGTTCTCATTTAAGATGCTCTATCTAATTTTTATGATTATATGAAATATTGGAAATTTTATTCGTAAAAGTAATTTAAGATGTATTCGTCAGAGATCTTTGTTCGATGAGAATTCGTATGAAAACCGTGGTCTGATTTCCCAATAAAAATATATGCATAATTAAAGATAGACGGAAAAGAAACTTAATACTTGTTTGAAAAAAAAATTATAAGTGTTCGGTTAAATGCTCTTCAGTTCAGTAACATCGATTTTTATTTCGACAGAATAAACACGTATGGTATAAATGAATTCAGAAGACCCAATATACCACAACTGCGTGAATATGTTCGAGACTGTTCATTTTCAGGCCAAATTAATTTTAAAAGGAACGTATCAAAAATGTGACGCCTTGTAGAAAGAATTGTTGCCAAGGGAAACACGATTACTTTTTAAGCAGATCAAACCGAAATAAAGTAACAAATGCGGAAGAACGGAAAAGATCACATAAAACCCTTAAAATGAGGCTGGAAACTACGTAAAAGTAAAATGAGAGTAGAACATTTCAATTGCTACGAAATTTTTCAAAGTTTTTGTTTTAGATTGTTCGAGAAAAGATTCAAACTTTTATCTCACTCTTTTAGGTTGCGGAATTCAATTAATGAAATGCTGCAATTCAAATTATTACATAAGAATTTCTAACGTATAAGAAAACACGCATACAGAAACAAGCTGGTATATATGTATATGTAAATCATTTTTATAAAAATATGATGTAAAATAATGGATTGAGTGCATAGAAATAATATATGTTGAAATATGTAATAAAATCAAATTATATACAAAAATTATTCAATGCCATTTCATATTTTGTTGCCATAGATATGACATCATATTGAATGAAATAAAATACTAGTGACAAAAGAATATGTTTGTGTATTTTCGGTAATAAAAGCATGAGCATAGCTAACATAGAACATTATATATGACTAAATATATATTGTTCCTATATGCTTATGTTTACATTAGACATATATTTATACGAATTATTTTTTTTATAATATTGCTTTTGTATTGAGATACTAATGCATCTTAAAAAATGTGCATCCCAGGACAAAATGGATACAAACAAAATTTATTTTGATTAAATATGACAAAATCATACTTATTCTAAGAAACGTCATAATCAATGAATCTGAATAATTATTTCTGAATGTTGCATTTAT